>BQNB010086719.1:0-28111 GCA_026074375.1 Tanacetum coccineum | reverse complement strand
AATTGTAACAGTCTTGTTGATAGCTCTACCCATGGCTTTTAAAACAATCTCTGACGAGCCTTTTTCCTATACAGCAAATAATCAGATAAATATTAAAATCAGAGATGAGTACAACAGCCTTGGTCATTAAGGCTTAGCTACAATGGTACTATTAAACTAAGAAGAATAACCACTTAAATGTTACTCATGCCAAATATAGCAGTCACTAAACTATAGATCTGCATGCATGCTGTAATCGAATAAACTAAAAAGGTGCACTGCCTTATGCATACCTGGATATTTACAAAATTTAGTAGTAAATTGAATAGACCATGTTTACCTCAGTTTCAACTTTTGAAGGAGGTACCACCATCTTCAAGACCTCATACAAAACCGTTGCAATCTGGTAATACTTTCCCATCTCTTCACTTCAAAAGATAACATAAAGTAACTGGTTAAGGGAAAGTGTACTAAAGATAACAAAATGTTATTAATTTAAGGGGGAAAAGCGTCACGGTTTCTTTGTATATTGACCCTCTTTGATATTCTTTTCATAAAAAATTTCCCAAATAGTAAACGGTCAAAATAGTGATATACTTATATGAAGAGTGATCAGACAGATCGATATGTCCACTGAAAAAACCTGTTGATCCCAATGAATAGATCTTTAACTCCTTAACGTATAGTACCTTTGGATAAATCCAAAAATACTAAGAATGAAACTTTGATTGAATGATATAAACTATGCAGAATCTAGTTTATATCATTAAGAAGTATTCTCAATGAAACAGTAAACTTGTTTTGACATAAAGATATAATCAACACAATAAACTTCAATATATATTAATATGATCACTCTGACTTAGTGATAGGGTTTACAACCTTGAAGCTATCAACTCTATGAAAAACTGTGATGGAAAACTTATATCTTTCTATACCCTAGGATCCCCTTTTATACACCAAGGAGTCCTACACGGTTTATAATACATTCCTAACTTATCATGATCTTTTCTATAAATAAACATAATCTCTTAATCAAATAACTTATACATATCTTTTACAAAAATAACTTAATACTTATCTTCATCTCTTTAATCCGTCTTTATCCTCTTGACAGCAGTAAGTCTTCTAGCAGTTGTAATTCAGCAGCAGTTGTATCTTTATAACCAGCAGCACAAACTAAGCATAAGTCGCTAACAGTTGTAACTTTACACTAGCAGTACTAAGTTATACTAACAGTACTAAGTTACACTAGCAGTAGTAACTTTTGTACTAACAGTACTAACCACTTAGCATACTTTCAGTCTTCAACTCTGAGCAGTCTTAACTTCTACTGACAGTAGAAACTCAATACTAACAGTACTAAATTATACTAACAGTAGTAACTAGCAGTGGTAACATTATACTACCAGTACTAACTACTTAGCATAATTTCCATTATGTACCTGAGCAGTAGTAAGAATCTTTGAAGTCTTTTAAGTCCCAAAAATCCTCCCCTAAACTTGATGTCATCTTTTGAATCTTCAAGTTTCTTCATTAAAAGTCTTCATCATACTCAAGAGGATACATTCAAACCTTTTATTGACCACTTTACTGTTTTACCATAAGCTTAAGCAGTTGATAGCACATCTCATTAAAATGATCAGTTTGAAGTTTCTTGTTTAGCATATTGGTGATTGTTATTGGTGTGAGGGGATATCTCTTTTCAACTAACATGAAGATGTGCACATTTCCAAACCTAACAAAGTGCACTCCATATGAATCATACAATTTCCAAACACTCATTGTATAACCTTATAGATCTCTTCATAATTTACTTCTAATGTCTGGTTCAAACATGACTTTAAAATCTCCCAACAACACTCTTTCATATTCATCTTCAGGCCTTGTATCACCATGTTTTGTTTTGACTAACTTCCAAAGAGTCTCCAAGTCTTCGCTGTCAATATCTTGAAGCATCCTAATCATTGAAGAATATCTCTTGGAACTTCCATCTGCTCTGATCAACTGATAATGTACCATTATTCCTTCTTTAAGAAGCTTGTATTCAACAATCATAGGTGGTTTGGTAGCAAGTGGTATAGCATCAATTGATATATCATCATCCTTTTTAATTACCAAATGCTTTTTCAATTTAGTTGTATCATCTGCTTCAACTTCTTTATGCTCATCAGTTTCTTTATCATTTTCCAGTTTTTGTCTCTTTGGAGATTCTTGTTGATGCTCTTTTCTTACCAAGACTCTTCTTTTTGCTGCTTTTAGCTTTCTCCTCACTACCTTCTACCTTCTTTTCATTGCTTTCTTGTGCCTCTGAACTCATAGCCACAAAGGTATTTACCCTCTTCATCTCTTTGTCAAACAGCTTTTGAATTTCATCATAGCTCTTTCCCATTAACTGTTTGTGTTTGTATCCACCCATGTGCTTAAGATAGGTAGACATTTGACTTCTCTTTTGTGCCTTGGTAGGAGGTCTGTTTCTCTTTTCTTGTGCTCTTAGTGCAGCAAAATGTTTTCTTCTTTTCTCCATGAGTTCCATAAACAATTTTCCTTTTTCTTCATCTGTCAACTCCTCTCTTTCTCTTGTTTGGAGTCTCTCAGCCAGTAATCTATCAGCCTCCATCATAGCTTGTGTATTTTCCCATGATTCAATCAATGCTATGTTGGCTTCTTCTTGCTTTTGCCTTTCAAGCCTTTCTTCTTCTATGATTTCAGCATCCAACTGAGCTTGAATATTTCTTGCCAAATCTTCATCAAGAGCAACTTGATCTTTCTTTGTCAAAGGTCTCTCAGGCTCTTGCATGATGCCTTTTCCTTTGTCTTTGATTGAGGGTTGTGTGACAGAAACTGTTGGTTTAGATACCTGCTTTTCCAGATCATGAAAAACAATTCCCTTTGCCTTGGGTTTGGCTGCCTTGATTTCCATTAAAGTCTGAGCCAAAGTTTCTTCAACAGTTGTAGGAATTGTAGGAAGAGCACTATCTTCAACACCAGCAGTAGTAACTGCTTCACCAGCAGTACTATCATCAATCTTTGTACTCTGCTCATCTTTCTCACCAGTTGTAGCATCCACAAACATCTCATCACCATCCAGAACTCCAGTATCAAACATTAAGTCTTCATCCTGCCTTTCTTGAGTTTCATTAACTAGAGTTACCTCAGCATCTGCATCAATATCTTTAATTCTCCTCCCCTGTTTGGATGCATCCTCCTGAGCACCCAAACTATCATTTAAGGATTCAGTTCTTCTAGCTGTCAAACTCTCAACTCAAGGAGAGACATTATTTTTGCACAAGATCTATAATACCTTGCAAGTATTCCCTATCTTAACATAGTCATACATTTAGGTGCGTCAATAGATCACACATTAAATGATCTACCCTGTCATAACTTCTCTCCTACTTTTACACCCTAGCTTATCAACCCTCATTGCTTTTCAAACTCACCAACTCGTACAACATAAATAACACATAACACTGTATCAGACATGATATATGCACTTTAGAGCAAACGTCACGTCTTCTTAAAGTACGTAATACTACGTTAAATTTAGATGTCTTGAGAGACAAACTTTGGAGTACAACAACAAGCTCATAGCAAATTCCTTAAGTCTACTACATGCTTACCGCAATCGGAACACATCTTATAGGAATTTGTGATCATTGTGGAAAGGTGTTGTACACACTGTTTCTCATGCCCTACGCCTCATCAATGAGCTATACTCATATCTTGCTGATACTCATTCCCCTAGTTTCCTCTTAGATTTTTGTTTCTTCGTGTGGTTATTAAGGACTGTAGTTCTATTCATAGCGACAATCTTCAACGATTGGTATCTCTACTCGTAGATCTCATACCGTAATCGAGTCTGTCGCGATGTCTTGAATTCCAGCACGTTTTACTCGACTTCTCTTCACTCCGGGTTTGCTTAACCATCATCAGTATACAATAAAGGGCACTCTCTCTTTATCTCTATCTATAAATACTTTCCTATCTACAGCATACATCTATACTACTGATCTAGCTCAGTTAACTTTCTTATCTGTTTAAACTCTCTTCTAAAATACTATTGCGCGACAAGTCATGTACGCAGGTGAATATATACTACAAATACTTACTATAGATGAATTGTGCATAAACATGTCTTCGCATAGGACCTAGTCGTTTTAACGACTAGATGTACACAACTTTCTACAGAACACTACATCTCATCGTTTTCTCGTAATCAAGTAATATGCGTTGCAGATTTACAAATTTATCCACGGGTTCAAAATTTATCTATTTAACGGGCTCTAGTAACTAATCTAAAACTATTCTACTTCACAACAAAACACACGACACCTAACATAGCGACTTGATATCTCATAGCGCAAGCACCCCAAACCGCTCTACATGGTCATGGATATTTACCTGGGCATCAATTGTTTGACCAAAGCCACAATAAAAAAATATGACACGAGGTTACTCGTGTTGCGCTCTGCAAAGGTCACTAAACTCAGCCGACACAGGGGGCTACACTGTTCATTCCATTCAAGCAGTCAATACAAGATATACTCATGTTGGTAACCTTTATGGTCAGCAATAAGGCTATATCGACTATCCTCCGTTCAATCTTGTGTGTGAACCTTATATAAATCCCACTGTAGGAGCTAACGCATCAAGCCTCATTCATACGACCTACGAAAAGTCACACAACATATCACTGAGAATTGTATTAACGGTCTTAAGCATCACACCCATTAACATAGCTAACACAGAGTATGACGTTACAAAAGAATGTAACAGCACTAGACAATATGGCAAGAATCACGTGACAACCAACACCTGACTGGTCCCATCGTAAGAGCTCAAGCTTTCCCCAAGTCAAGTGAAGGATCTACTAGACACATAATGCCCTCGACCTCTGCTAGTATGCGAGAAGGTCTGTGCTTTTTATATCGACCATTAGGAGCTATATATCTGCACAGTAACACAAATAAACCGTCTTCACCGACTCTGTTGTAGCTGTGTTTGACAACAAGGCCAAACTGATTACAAATACACAAGATGTGTCCTAGATATGGGAACTGACCTAGTTCTACACAAAAGCCAATACGTGCAATCCTAGATATTGTCTGGCTTTCGTATCTCAGAACACCTACAATAATCGCTCATGCAACCTATCACTTTCCGGTAGGCTATTTACACCAAGAACGCCCACAGAATATATATAACCAAACGCATGCGGCGCGAGAGCGAACACTATACTACTACACACCATACACACACACACACAACACCCTCTTATGTGCGTTTTTCACGGCAATCTTCTCTAACTCATAGAGCTCGACACAATATCGATGTTGTGTTGATGATTGGGGGGGTGAAGGATGAACAATGAGTTGGGGTTTAAGGTTGACACCGAGACGAGTGGCGTGATTACATAGCTTAGCAGAAATCATGAGAGAATAAAGAATCGAATGAAACCCTTAATCGAAGTATTTATAGAATCACCCTCAGCAGCAAGAACTTGAACTGGCAGCACTAATTGATGCCTAACAGCATTAAACTTAAAAGGGGACGGAGGGTCTGATAATTAAAAACGTGTGCGAGCGAGAGCGACAGAATTCAACTCTCTCAGCTGGTCGACTGTTAAGAGACACTGATTTACACTACAAGAGCATAACCTAAGACTGCTATTAACACGAAAGACTTAGTTCAAGCATTCAGCCTTTTGCGGGAGAGGCTTTACTGAGCTCTCTCTAATCTACCGATTTTAACTACAAAAATAACATCAGTAATTAGCGCGTAGTCATTTTCACTACACACACACACAAGCGCGCGCATCTTCTTCACTATCTTCAAATTGCGAGAGCGAGCAGCCAGTGCTTGCAAGAAAAGCCTCATCATTCTATTGATCTCATATACAAGTGCTGATGTCTCTTACTAATTTTTCACGACTACATCTGGGTCGGGGGGGGGGGGGTACGCAGTCTCTCGTCTCTCTTTTCTCTTCTCTATCATACACACTAAATTATATGCGAATTATTTATAAGGAAGTCATGTTTGGCAACATAATAGATATTTATTTTTTTATGATACTTTACAATTATTTTTATGGTTGGGATACAATAATAGAAAGTATAGATATGATGGTGGAGGTATTGTATCATGTGTGCTCGATGAGTGAGGATATCACTCGTGGTGTGGGAGAGGGTCTCTTGAAATGCGGAGAACAAGTGAAGTACAGTTAGTGAGTGTTGTGAGCTGTTTACGTATAGCGCATTGGAACACAGAAGTGTGAAGAGAGTGGTCATGAATGAGTTGCTCGAACTTAGTCCATATGACGTAGAAATTTGTATAGAGAGTATGTAAGAACTGTGTAGGAGACGCTATATGTAGGTGATGAAGGTGGGGTGACGTGGGTGGTTGCTGGCGTTGGAGTGGTTGGTGGGCACGGGACCACACGATTGGAGTCCGAATATATTTTAGTGAGGGAGAGGAGAGGGTGAGGGACTAGGGTTTGTGAACATATGAATGGTTACCCTAAAATATTTTAAGTATAAGATATAAAAAATTTATTAAATAAAATGACTATGAAAATATAGATTAGGGTTACAAGTGTAATATTTTCTCAGGGACCATTGTTGTAATCTTTTGTAAAATAGGGTTCGGGACACGTTTTGTGTAATGGTTAACCGATTGATTTAAATTGCGAAAATTGCGCCATTGTTTTTCAAATAGTTTTTCCCATAAAAATGAGTATTCACTTGACTATATTTTTATAAATGTTTTTATAAATTTATTTTCATGATTATCATTTATAAGCGTTGTCCGTAAAAATAAAACTTTAATTTGAACATTCGCGTTTATAATTAAACGCTTTTGAATAAAATATTAAATAATTTATTAAATACTTTTATTTAATAAAGATGATAATTAAATATAAATTTAATTATTTTTGCGCGGTAACGAGTTGTGTATCAAAATTCTCGAGACTATTATTTATCCCCCATTTCTGTTTGGTTTCGTGTTCTCGTGGTAACACTAAAAAGTTTGTTTCGAAATTTTTTTACATCAAATTGCTTTAGAGTCCGAGTCGTGAAAACAGGATTTAGCGGGTCGTTTTTGATAAGTCAACTTAGGAATAACATATATCTTCTCGTTTTTAAGTCAAATAAGTTTCAAAAATAAATTTGTAAATGAGGGATTATAATAATATTTATGATTTATTATTTAAATACGTTTCAAAAATTTACCTGCTACGCGGTAATCGTTTTTATGTGACCGTAAAAGGTCAAAAAGTCAAGTCGGAACCAAAAGTCAAAGGGTAAAATAGAAATTTAAAGTTCTGAAATTTGCGGGGTGTGACATTACCTACCCCTTAAAAGGAATCCCGTCCCGGGATTCGATTTTTGTTAACCGATGGTGTGTCCAAGAAAAGATTTAAGATTTTTAAATAACTAGTTTTAGACATGACGTTGATACTTTATTCAGCAAAATTCTATTTTTCGACACTTCTTAATATGCATAAATTTTGGCTAGGTTTGACCAGGATATTTAATCCATCAGAAATAGTACCTTAGAAAAATATCATTACAAGTTATATGATTGATATAAACGCGTTATAAAGAAAATCTCTTAATAGCGAAACCATCAAAGGAGAAAGTGTAGGCGCGTGGGTATGTCTGTATAAGGGTTTCAAATGTTTAGAGGCGGAGTCGGGGTTTTGATATCTGTAGGGTTTGACGTTTAATTTCGGACGAGGCTAATGAATGTAAGCATTCAACTTACTTAGGAAGCACGAGGATGAATCATGGCTCAACACACCATAAGCAGATGATGCGAATTAAAGTATAACCGAACGGCTCTAACCGCAAATTAATAAATAGACGCGCTGTAGAACGAGAAATAATAATAATAACGAAACGTTGCACACAACGTTTAGTAAGGAAATAGACAACCATATATGTTTGTGCTTTAGTTTAGTCAACAAAATGTGTCCTTACGAACTCGTTAAATTTATGAAGATGTTACGACGTTCTTACGAAAAGTTACTATTTATAGAAAGTTTTTCATTTTAGAAAAAAAAAAATTAGTTTCGAGGCGTTAATAGTATCCTCCAATTTAATCGTTTCTATATCTCCAAAAACGAATTATTGAAACCCTATCGTTTAACCAAAATACTTAGCTAACTAAACATGCACAAAAATACAAGGTATAGACACGCAGTGTCATAAAAATACCCAAACATATCAACAAAATCCAAAAGGCGTCTGACATTGAAATGAAGGCAGTTTATGTCAACGTCATGACATGCAAATATTCACACATCCTAACAAATCAAAACAAATAACATTCATCATCAAAAAATAAATAATGAAATCTAGATAACTAAACTTCGCTAGCTGCCTACGGTCCATCTAGCCACTTTTCCTAACTTTAATCTCATCCTGCTGAATACCTAAAAATGATGCTTATACGTCAACACAATGGTTGGTGAGAAACATAGGTTTTCAGACACATATATTCAATCCGTTACCAAAACAATTTAACCAATTACTGTGATTATAAAACAATACTTTTGCATGACAATTATGCTAACTAACATACAAGCTAACATGTAATTCAATGCAATCAATCAAATCAACAAATCATATACTGGGTAGGCGTACCCATCCGATCCCTCAAACAATACTTTCTCCCTTTAGCTCAGGCCATGGATACCCGCAAGTAATCCTCCTGACTAGGCAACATCTCAATATCACATCACATAACATGTAGCACATAACACATATCAGTCACATAATAGTCCATGCATTTACACTAACACATAATCACATCAATTAAAAACATATTAAAACACTCGCATCATTCCCATCCCAAGTTTAAAATAATGTAAAAAAGTGGGACTATGTAACTCACCTAAATGCTCAAAACGCAGCTTCCAATTCCTATCACGCAACTATACAAATAAATAAACACGGTTACACGTGACCAAGCTAAAAAGCTATAGTCCATGTAACACACATATGATGGATATCTAAAGGTTTGATTAACCACCATGGGTCACCCCGACACCATGCCCAAACTTAACCACATCATTAACTCATTACACTAGTTAACTACAATATGTTTAAAAATGCAGAATTTTAGTGTAACTTTACCCTCTTAAAACCCCTACTTGATGACCTCCATAAATTATACCAAAATCCATCTAAGTTCATATATGAGTTTACTAACTACCTTGTGATTCCCAATTACTCATTACATATACAAATATCCCAAATAAAATCCAACTTCAAAACTGTCCCAATTCAGATCTGATTGCACACCAAACATTATGGCCCTAATTACCCTACTTAGACACACAATCAGAAGCTCTACTTCTAGGGTTTCTTTATATACATATAGAACCTAATCACTATAGATTTTATAACCTTATATCCACTTTTAAGTTAGGGTTTTACCCTCCTAAACATGACCTAGTTCTGACCCGTATTTACTATTTTGACAACTTTTCTTGTAACCAATATTTAACCAACTTTCAGAACTCCAAATCACTCGAGGCTGGACTTTTTGAAAAATAGACTCTTTGAAATACAATTTAGGCACTGGAATCATATCAAAACACGTTTTTAACATCTAGATATCATCAGTTGAACACAGACCTAAATTCTGCTTAACTCTAAATCATGAATTGAAGCGATCTAACCCTAACCATTTACACCAATATGATCCTAATTAAACCCTAAATATTCTAGCATGCTTAAAACATCCTTAATTAAAGAAGTTTTTAAAACTCTAATGATCTATCATATTAACTGTTACATGATTTAAAGAAAACTAAACAACTAGGGTTAACGAACATACCTAAATCTTGATTCTTGAAACACTAATTCACCAACTTGTTTTTGATAATTTTTTTTTCTTCTTGCTCGAGGGTTCGGTCGATCAAAGGGAAGGGGGAGAGAAAAAGTGATTTAGGGTTTTATTAATTTAGTATTTATACTAATAGAATCCTAATTGAAATCAAACTTTATTTCGTTTTTTTTCTTTCTTCTAAAACACGCCGAACAACCCCTTTATATATATATTTTTTATTTATTTATTAATTAACTAATTATCTTCATTACCTTAAGTTTTCATAAAAACCTAAGCTAATTTGGGTAAACCTTTTTACATAAACGCAACTTACTAAACCTTCTAAAAATAACTTTTTATTTTACATTTCACTTTCTATATTTAGAAAGTCTACCCTAATTCGCTAAATTTTACTCACTTAACTTATTTCCATTATAATACGTTTCCCATAAATGCTTAACACAAAATCATCCAACTATTGACGTAGCATTGCATGCTACACGTCATTACTTTTCCATTATCACTATACATGAACAAATAGAATACTCACCACCAAATACAAACACACCCAAAATAAGATGATCATACACCTTAAAATGATATCATGCACCTATTCAAACCACTTAGCACACATATATTACACATAGCACACAAGAATCACACAAAAAGAACTCTTAGCCATTTCTAAAGGTCTTACTAACCTGATTAAATCACAAGTGTTACAGTATCCCCTCCTTGAGGAAATCTCGTCCTGAGATTTAACTAGCAGGTTCAAGAACTCGGTCCACGAACAACTGTGGATACTTAATCCTCATCTGGTCTTCGTGTTCCCAAGTAAACTCAGGATCACGTTTTGAATTCCACCTAACTATCACAAGCACTATCTTCCTATGTTTCAACTTCCTAATTTCTCGATCCATAATCTCTACAGGTTCCTCGACAAAACAAAGTGTCTTGTCGACCTTTATCTCATTCAATGGCACATGCAAATTAGCATTCGCCAGATACTTCTTCAGATTTGACACATGAAAAGTGTCATACACGCTATTCAACTCCTCAGGTAACCTCAACCTATAAGCTACAAGGCCAATCCTTTTAAGGATCTCAAACAGTCCTACATATCTCATTGCTAACTTACCCTTCTTTCTAAAACACATTACGCCATTCCAAGGCGACACCCTTAATAACACCTAATCACCCACCTCAAACTCCAATGGTTTACGTCTTTTATCCGCATTTTACTGAGATTGGCTAACCTTAATTCCACTTTTAAGTTAGAGTTTTACCCTCCTTAACATGACCTAATTCTGACCCGTATTTACTGTTTTGACAACTTTTCTTGTAACCAATATTTAACCAACTTTCAGAACTCCAATTCATAATTAATATGTGTTTCCAATTAAAACTCTTTTTTCTTTCTTTTCCCTTTTCTTTTCCCAAAACTGGCCGATTGCCCCTCCATATATATATTTATTTATTTTTTATTTATTTATTATTAATTAACTAGTTATTTGTATTACCTTAATTTTCTACAAAAACCTAAGCTTATTTGCGCATACCTTTTTGCATAAACGCACTTTATTAAACCTTTAAAAATAAATAACTTTTCATTTTTATAAAACCTAAGTTTCCAAAAATAGAAAATTCATTTCTTTCTTATTCTTACCACTAAAGTCTGTTCATACCTCATTTTACTAACACATAAATACATATACGTAAAAATACTTACACGATAAATCACTAAAACTCTTAAACCACAAAAATCATTTCCTTGTCACCAAAAGTGAATAAAATGAATTTAACTAATCTCACCACCATTCCAATCTCATTGAGATGATCACACTCAATAGATTGACTACCAATTTCCCACATAATCCACATAAACACATATAAACATATATTAATACAAATAACACATAACCCATACATTGAAACAGATACATAAGTCAACACTAATAGTTTGACTAACCTGCTCAAGTCATGGTTGTCACAGTATCCCCTCCTTTAGGAAATATCATCCCGAGATTTAACCAAAAGGTTCAACTCTATCATTACCAAACAATTATTTCGAGGATACTTATCATTCAAGTAGTCCTTCCATACCCATGTTAACTCAAAGTTACACTTTGAATTCCAACTAACTTTCACAAGATATCTTACTGCTAACAACTTTGCCCGCCCACAAAAGGGTAGGCATAGCAGCATAACCGCTACAAACGAAAATAAACATCCAACTACCTGAACCTCGCCCGTTATCAAGGAGACTCGTCAAAAACCTTAAGTTGCGTAAGAACGTCATTTACAACCCGGTCTCGCAACTCGTCAAACAAGAACTGTCTTGAAACCAAGTTATAAGTTGTTACAAAGCCTAACATTTTTGAAGAATCGGCTCGACTTTGAGTTTATTCATAAGATAACTTTAACCAAAACCACACAAACACATCTAAGGGCATACTAAGGTCTACAAGAAACCTTACGTACCCAACTTTAACTAAAACTCCCAATGATCCCTTGCTCAACGAACAAGTGTGGATACTCAGTTTATCTGAAGTCCTAAAGACCTCACTTTGAGCCCAAATGGACCTTAACTACCACCATTCTGCTACATTTTAACCTCTTAATTTCATGGTCACTATTCTTAACAAGTTCCCAACAAAATGAAGAGTTTTGTCAACCTTGATCTCATCCAATGGCACATGCAGACTAACATCCGCCAAACACATTTTTTTTCAACACATGGAATGTGTCATGTACACTACTAAACTCCTCGAGCAACCTCAACCTATAAGCTATAGATCCAATCCTTTCAAGGATCTCAAACGGTTCTACATACCTTAGTGTAAACTTTCCTTTCTTCCCAAAACTAACCACGCCCTTACAAGGCGACACTTTTAACATAACCCAATCTTCTACCTTAAACTCTAATGGTTTGTGTCTATTATTGGCATAGCTCTTTTGACGGTCTCTTGCGGCTTTGAGCTTCTCTTTTATCAACACCACTTTATCAGTCGTTTCTTGAACCAGTTCTGGTCCAATCAAACTACTTTCTCCAATCACAGCCCATAAAACAGGTGACCTACATTTCCTTCCATACAAAGCTTTAAACGGAGCACACCGAATGCTCAAATGATAACTACTACCAATTTGATAACACATGCCCTCATTATATCTTCTAAAGTCTGACTCATATGTTCACTTTATCCATCCGCTTGAGGATGTTAAGCAGTACTCAAATCCAACCGCGTCTCAAACACTTTCTGTAACGTCTGCCAAAACCACGAGGTAAATCATCCATCTCAATATGAGTTAATCGTAACCAGAATTCCATTCCTTGCTATTGTCTCATCAATATAAATCCTTGCCAACTTCACATCTTGAAATCTTCTTGTATAGCTAGAAGATGAGCTACTTGGTCAGTCTATCGACCATCACCCAAATCACATCATACTCACTACTTTGACCTTGGAAAATTTACTGATAAAATCCATGGTGATTCTATCTCATTTTCACTCCAGTATCTCAGGCTGTTGCAGCAAGCCAAAAGTCTTTGACATCACAGCTTTCACCTCTTAAACAAATCCAACAATTGCTAACATAGGTAACTATATCCTTTTCTACACGTGGCTACCAATACATGTCTCCAAGGTTATAGTACGTCTTATCCGCTCCCGGATGTACCAAGTACCTTGATGCATGAGCCTCATCCATTACTACCGTTCTCATCATTCCCTACTAACAGAACTCATATACGATCCATAACGTACAAACTCTCGTCCTCCTTCTTTTCCATATGTCAATCTAACCCATGAAGCCTTTCTGCGCATACGTTCTCTTGCTTGAACGCCTCACTTTGGGCTGCCAACATCATTCCTCTTACTCCATACTGAATGGTCATAGCCATCGCTCGAACACGTCTAGGTTTCACTCGCTCCTTCCTTCTTTCTTAACTCATCAATCAGCACATGTCTTACTGATGGTAGCGAATTTCATACTCATACTTACTATACAATTTAATCCATAAGTACAACCATCATTTGCTCTCTTTTCCATTTGTTGGTCCAGGTCACACAACATTTCTGCTGGCGCGTTCTCTACCTTGGACGTCTCACTTAGAGTAGCCAATATCTTGTCCTTAACACTTGACTGGATAGTCATGAACATTGCTCTTACTCGTCTTAGTTTCACTCTCCCTTTCTACTCAACGCATCAACCACTGCATTTGATTTATCGAAGCGTCACACAAATCATTCTTCAAGGCCTGGAAAGCCTCTTCTCGTTTTGCGCCCCAGTTATACTTCTGATTCCTCTCAGTTAGTGGAGTAAGGGGTTTAACAAACTTAGAATAGTTTGCAATGAAACGTAGGTAAGTAACCCGCCAATCCTAAGAATAATCATATCTCGGATGGTTTCGTAGGTACTTCCCAGTTCTTCACTGCCTTACACTAGTAACCTTAGCATACAACTTCTCCTTCCTCAGTACTTCCAACACTAACTTCAAATGAACCCTATGCTTCTCTTCTTAACAAACGACACTGGTGCATCCCTACGGAAAGGTCGTATGAAACCCTTGTCTTGCAATTCTCGAAGTTGTTTAGACAATTCTTGCATCTCCAAGGGTGCTATATGATATGGAGACTTCGCAACTGATGTCACTCCATGAACCAAATCTATGCGGAACTCCACTTTTTGTCGTGGTGGTCATCGATAAATCTTTCGGAAACACAACAATAATTCTCGTACGATGGAAATATCACTCAATTTTGGTTCATCTACCTTTGTGTTCATTTAAGGTATTCACGACTCCTTGAGCACGTTCACCATGAAGCTGAAGTATCTCATTACCTTTCAACGGTATCCTAACCAACTTCTCATGACATACTATCACAAACTTCCTTTTGGACAACCAGTCCATTCCCATAATGACATCAAAGCTTCCACGACTCAACGGTATCAACGAACTTTAAAGGTTACAAACAATCGAATAGGATAACAAATGAATATCGAGTCAAAGGCTAGAATGTATATAGGAGATTCCCCATATGCAAATAGACGTGGATTAAATGACATAAGAATCCTTTAAAAGAAAGGATACGTATATGCACCGAGCGAAAACAGAACGAAAGAAATCAACAAACGTACCATGACAAATGAACACATAAAAAATATCAATACGAAAGACGGAAATTCTTATACCAATTATCGACTTTACTTGAAAGACCAAATTAAATAATGTTTTTATAAAAATCGATCTAAATTAAAAAAGTCACTTTAAGTATAAAATCATTTTAAATAATAATGAAATTATCTTAAATGTAATCTTTATAAAATTCATTCTGGTTGTCATATAAAAAATCTAGAGATGGTTATCTAATGGTGTATCGTACCTTACCACTATGAATCACTTAAAATTGGCTTTTTATAACAAAATAAAATCTATTCACATAGATCATTTTATACATTGTCTTCTCCAAACACCAACACAATACTTCCAAAGGGTTTTTATAATTAGACATCAATTATAAAATATGTTACTCAAACAAAGGACACCATAATACCAAAAGGGATCGTAAAACACCGTACAGATTCTAACACAATTCTATTGTTTGAAAACGAAAGAAAATACCAGGAACCATATACTCAAAATAAAATCAAATGAACTCGTAAAAGAAAAACTCATGCAAGATGATACGCACCCAAAAGAAAACATAAGGTCTTATCTAAAATAACGATCAACGGAGCAAACTTAAAAGCATCAATACTAACACATCACCAACAGGTTACGAAAACTAAGGGATATACAACCAAGGGAGTAATGATTCACACTAATATGTTAGAAACAATTAGTGCTTAAAAGAAATGTTTGATACTCATACGAGTAATCAATGTAACGAAAGAACTAATAAAACGCGCCTATATCCGAAAGAGCAGATTTTGAACAACCAATATACATCGAGACGTCGAATAGGAAAAATCAGGTATCCTTACTAACAAAGTACGATAAAGGGATGCTAAGCTTAGACTTAGGAATGAGACAATCATGCTCACTACTAACAACCCATCAATGTCTTGAGACGGTTACGCTCAAGCACAACAAACAAGGGAATGGAACGTGTCCCACGATCCATATCACAATAGCAAGTAGCACATAACTTACAATAGTCTCGTATAGCCCATGCCTCATTTAAAACACATTATCACAGTAAATAAAACATTTAATACTCATAGCATCATTTTCACCCTAAGAAAACATAAGAAAAATGTGCTATGAAACTCACCTGATGCTTTGCAGCTTCCACAAATACTAGCACAAATCTAAACAATCAAACAGAACAATACGTGTTACATGCGACCAAGCCAATTATTATCCCTTGTAACAATAATACTGAAGGATTTCTAAGGTGGTTTAGTTATCCTCATTGGGTCACCAAGACACCATGCCCCACCAAAACCAACATGTTTACACCACGTTTCCAAAGTCTTACAATTTACCGAAAGTGCAAAAATTTTTAACATTCACTTTACCATTTTCTAAATTATACTACTTAGCTTTATAAATTTACCAAGATATCACAGTTTCAATACCATGAGTATGCTAAATCCAGAATTTTTCAATAATTTAGTTCCACTCTTTAAGTGCCCCAAATATACAAACTTTTAACTACTCATTTTGGATCTGATAGCAAACTTAAAAAGTATGACCTAAAACCAAACTTAGACTCCAAATCAGAATTCTCTCCATTTAGGGATTTTTTAATAGACACATATAACTAAACTCCTATAGGTTGGCTAATCCAATTCAAATTTTTAAGTGGGGGTTTTACACTCATAATCTTACTAAATCGACCGAATATTTCTGCTTTGACAAACTTTTCTCGTAACCATCCATTTAAATGACTTTCCCGACCTTAAAAACCTTAGAGACCAGATGTTTATGGAACTAGACTCTCTGAGCTACATCAAAAACACTAGAAAAACTTGACCAAAAGCTATTACCATCAATCGAGATAACAGTCCGAACAACACAGACTTAATTCTGCCCATATTCTTTTTCAAGTTCTAACTCGATCCAAAACCCTAACTAATACACCCCATATGATCCAATTAAGACCCCAAATCATTGCAATATGATTAAACACATTCATTAATTTACAGATTTTATAAAACCCTAATTCCATCATAATAATTATTACATGTATTAATGATTAATAATTAACAAGGATTGATTAATACTTACCTTAGAACTTGTTTTCTTTACAAAAAGCAAAAAACCCTAATTTTTTTGTTGCTCTTTTCTCTCTTTAGTCGACCGGTTCTACAAGGGGGGAGGGTTAGGGATTTTCCTTTGTATTTATATGCCTCAATATAAATCCTAGATAATTCCTAATTAGTATTTGTTTTCGATTAAAACTCTTTTTTCTTTCTTTTCCCTTTTCTTTTCCCAAAACTGGCCGATTGGCCCTCCTTATATATATTTATTATTTATTTATTTATTTATTATTAATTAACTAATTATTTGTATTATCTTAATTTTCTACAAAAACCTAAGCTTATTTGCGCATACCTTTTTGCATAAACGCACTTTACTAAACCTTTAAAAATAAATAACTTTTCATTTTTATAAAACCTAACTTTCCAAAAATAGAAATTTTATTTCTTTCTTATTCTTATCACTAAAGCCTGTTCATACCTAATTTTACTAACACATAAATACGTATACGTAAAAATACTTACACGATAAATCACTAAAATGCTTAAACCACAAAAATCATTTCATTGTCATCAAAAGTGAATGAAATGAATTTAACCAATCTCACCACCATTCCAATCTCATTGAGATGATCACACTCAATAGATTGACTACCAATTTCCCACATAAACGCATATAAATACATATTAACACAAATAACACATAACCCATACATTGAAACATATACATAAGTCAACACTAATCGTTTGACTAACCTGCTCAAGTCATGGTTGTCACAAGCAGTATAGTGGAACTATACAAAAGATCCTAATCAACTAATGAAAACATAAATAAAGTGATGTAACTACTGATGTCCATGGGGTGCTCCCTGAAGTCTCTCCTCCAGAGTAGTGAGGCATTTCTCTATCCAGATATATAAGACATCATGGTACTCTCACAACTCTCTCTCCTAGCCAAACGAATCCACAGTTGCTGGTTCTCCAACATAGTCCCCTGTAGTGCAGTCTCTAGAGTCTGCACCTATTAACTCAATCTGAGTACCCTATCCACATCTCCTCCCAGTCCTACTACATGGTCATACGGATGGGCGTTTACCCTATCCTTCATCTTCAGAACATGACTCTCAACCTCCACTACCTTGTTTATCATCAAATCATGTTGGTTGGCCAATACCTCTACCTCTCCCTCTAGAGTATTTATCTTAGGTCGTATTTCTCCTATGGCAATACTATCCTCCACCTGGGCATCACTCACCTTCCCCGTCTTTATTGTTAATTTTCTAAGTGCATGCTTTAAGTTCTTAGTCCTGACACTCAATCCCCCTATCTCCTCATGATGCACAACAACACTATCTACTATCATAGAAAATAGGCGTCCTATAGGGAATGGTAGCTCGGGTTCGGTGGTAGATGGTCCACCCACCATATAAGTACTATTTGATAACACCATAGCCCTTGGGGGTGTGACTGGAGCCATTAACTAGTCCTCGTCCTCATCCCATACCTCATCCTCTTCTTCTTCCTCCTCATCATCTTCAGCCTCTATTTCTTCTTCATCATCATCATCCTCAATCAACCATCCATTATTATTATTCGGGTCATGCCAACCAATCCATTGAGGAGCAAACCCAGCAGGAGCAGCAGGAGCTTGTTCAGGGATGGGTTCTTCTTCCTCTTCCGGTTCTTCTTCCGGATCTTCATCATCATCAGCTAAATAGTCATTGGGTTGAATAGGTGCAGGGTTAGGAGCAATGGGAGCATGCTCAGGAGCAGGAGCATGTTCATCTTCAGGAACATTCAGATCATTATTTGGAGGAGGTAAATTTGCCATGATAATCTGTCATCACGAAAAATAAATACGTATAAGGTCATAATATAGATAAAATTTATACAACATACGAATGAATGCAATGCATTACAATGAATATGATAAATTAATATTAGTTTATTTAAACATGTAAATAATTTAATAATGATTTATTTAAATATGTAAATAAATATGAAAACTTTGATATAAAGTTTAATTATCGAAGTATATGTCGATATGAATTATAGTATTTATTTAATAAATACTAAATAATAATGTATTCACGATGAAGGAATACTAAAAATGATAATCACTTAGGATGACTTGAGCGGGAACCATGAAGAGTATTTAGCGCGCGAAAGTTAGAAAAATAAAGTTATAGTTTAGGTTTTTGAAAAATGACCAAGTTCTCTATAACTTATGGCTCTTGATACCAATCTTTAACACCCCCAATTTAAAACAAGATTCGAAACCAAAAAGGGAGTGTTAATAATAAGTACAATAGTCAGTAAATTATAGGGAACGACTCGAAAAGAGACGTTATCAAACATGTTCCATTCCAAAAGAAAATTTCAGAGTGCAAGCGTTGTCCCAACATAAAATTAACAAGACACAAGTGTTCAACAAAATATAAAGACATTGTTTTTGAGGAATGGAAATCAAGTGTTTTAACAAAATTCATTTTTAAGCGCAACTTCCTCCTCGTCCCAAGCTCCAAGTCCTTAGCTTTGATTACCTGAGATAAACATGCTAAAAAGGTCAACAAAACATTGAGTGAAATCCATAGGTTTATAAGAGTAATATTAGAACATAAATTTTTTTAATCATAGGAAAACTTGTGGATCAAACAAGTTTTATATATATATGCATTGAGCTCGTGATAACCGATCCCTTTGACGAGATAAAAATGTAGTTTGCCCCAAAAGATTAGGTATTATTGCCATATACCTATAACTTCTCAGATAATATTATCGTTGCTAAGTGGGTGTTCAAAAGGATTTAAAACCACGGTCGGGGAGTCACCCAACTAGGCCCTATTTATTACCATAGGGTTCTCCCATCACAGGTAGTTAAGGTGTCATGATATTAGGGTCCTAGCAATAGGTAACTCAAGCATTATGCATACAATTCGGGTTCCAACATAAGAAAGTAATTTGTCGTTTCATACTTTATAAAAAAAGCATGTATCTCCCCTGCGGGTTTTAAAAAATCAGTATAACAGTTAAAGTAGTTAAAGGCGAGGCTATGAACTCACCGTGAGTAGAAGATCAAATGAGAAATCAACGAGACGGAAAACTCCAACGATTATCCGAGAACTATAAAGCAAGTCGCGACTTAGAATTATAAATAAAGTCATTATAGTAAAAATAGTTATATAATACTAGTTAAAAATCCGAAACATGAACGACATTGAACCAAGACTTAACCAAGGTATTTATACTTCAAAATATGATTCCTAATCTGGTATTATAGGTAAATAAACATATACTAAATTCATGTATCAATTCTTGTTTCGCTTATGTGTATCTATACGTTTTATGTTTCAACAAACGACGTAAAACTCTACATTCTGATTTGACTTGTTTTCATGGATCCGTATCTCCTAATCCGTAAAGGATATGAACATGAGGTTTTCACCCCTAGAAAGGTCCTTGAGTATAGTTTCTAGAACTTTAAACCAATCAATCATACCATTTACCAATCTACGGGAAATGGATTTTTACTAACTATAGTCCCAAACAGAAAGTTAACTCAATTTCTAACGTTTACAGTTTCGGCCATAATTCCTATCCTATAATAGCTATTAAGTCGAAACAAAAGAGAGGTGAAAGCTTATAATATCTAGTAATTAACCATGTTTTAAAACCTAAGTTTATTGCAAAATAACCTAGAGCAAAACAAGTTTTCCAACAGACGCTCCAGATTTGACCTTCTTCCGTAAAAAGGCCATATCTCCCTCATCTAGAATCGATACAAAAGCTTCTAATTCGCCACATGTACCTAAGACCTATATCTATCCACCCATGTCTTTTGTTTACAGACTCTAAGCCAAAAAGTTTGAGACAACACCACGTTTCCCTACTGACCTGGAAACAGCCCGAAATTTACAATTCCAATTCAATCTAAAACACTTCCAAATCCTCAATTAATCCATCACAAGGCCAAAATACAACAAGATAACATAACTACTAATCCATGTCATCCTTATTCAAGATTAATCCAAGATCAATTATAAAAAGTACATGCATGATCATAAAAATCAAAATCAAGAACATGCACTTTTATAAAAACATAATTAAAACAATAAAAAAAGGAGTTTAAGGAACACTTTTAACTTACAATGGGGCGGTTTAAGAGATCAAACACAAACCCTAAGGGGTGTTGTTTTGGCTGCCAAATCACCAAGACCAAACCAAATCCAAAGACAAACTTTCTACTACACCCAAACCTTGTAAATACAACTAAAAAGATCTTTAAAATCAAGTCTTCTCAAAACAAATGCATGGTGGTTTTTCTTTGTGTTTTTGGTATCAAGGGTTTATGAGGGGATGATTTAGGGTTAAAAGGAAGTGATAATGGAAGTTTTGGAGGGGTGATGGTGGTGGTTTTTGGGGCTGTCGACCAAACACAGAAAGGGGGGAAGGGGGAGACTAATGGTTTCTCTTTTTTTTAACGTTGTGATGTGTTTGTAATAAGTTCGGATATATATATTATACATATATATATATATATATATATATATATATATATATATAGATATATATATATATATATACATATATAGTAAATTTACTAGATACATACATTTATAGATATATATACATACATATATATATATTTATTCAACATACTTATTATATCTCATTTTATATTATAGACTATATATACATACATATATATATAGGGATGATTATTAGTTGCTAAAAAATAAAAGAGTGTGTTTGGGTTGAGGTCGGTCGACGAAAAATAGAGGGGGAGAGAGTGGGCTTTGGCCCATTCTTGCCAAACTAACATTACCTATTAACTTTGGGCCTTATTACCTTTCCTAGTCCGATATTTTTTCCTAAACCGTGATTTTCGTCTCGGGTGCAATTTAAAACACAAGAAAGACATTTATTATAAAAACAAAAATAATTAGGCACTCAAGGCCCTAATACGGAGTCATTGATTTCTTGATTATAAAAACGGATAGATTTCAATTGTAAGATTCGCGAGGGTTTTAAAATTAATGATTTTAATATAAATCGATTAAGAAAATAAAATGAATTATTTAAAATTTAAAAATTAATTATGAATTCAAATTAAGTAGTGACCTTAAATACGGGATTTTATAGGTTTCATGGATTATTTCTGGTCACGTAAGTTGAACATCTCTAATTCGACCCAGCAAACAGGTGATCTGCACTTTCGACCATAAAGTGCCTCAAATGGTGCTGCCTTAATACTGGCATGGTAAATGTTATTGTAAAAAAATTCTACTAATGGTAAGTATTTTTCTCATCCTTTTCCAAAATCTATAAAACAGGTTCGAAGCATGTCTTCGAGTGTTTGGATGGTTCTTTCACTTTGTCCATCGGTTTTAGGATGATATGTCATACTCATATCTAATTGAGTACCCAAAGCCTTCTGTAATAATTGCCAGAATCTGGACGTGAAATGACTGTCATGATCCGAGATGATTGATATTGGCACTCCATGCCGAGAGACTATTTCTTTGATGTATAACCTTGTAAGGGTTTCCATACTATCTGTCTCTCATGTAGGGATAAAATGTGCGGATTTGGTAAGGCGATCGACAATGACACAAATTGTGTCATGTCCATTTTATGTTTTGGGTAGTTTTGTGATGAAATCCATCGTTATTCTTTCCAACTTCCACATAGGAATCTCTGGTTGTACCAGTAAGTCGGATGGCTTCTGACATCCTGCCTTAACTCTAGAACATGTCAAACATTTGCCAACATATTCTGCGATGATTGCCTTCATGTTAGGCCACCAATAGAGTTTCTTTAAACCCTAATACATCTTGTCAGAACCTAGGTGAATGGAATACTTTGTTTTATGGGACTCATGCATGATTAAGTCTCCCAGATTACCAAAAAGTGGTAACCAGCTTTGGTTTTTAATACAACGAGTTCCATCAGGACATATTTCAAATGCTTTGTCCATTCCTCGTAAGTTTTCAGCCTTGATGTTTTCTTCCTTGATTGCCTCAGTTTGAGCTTTGAGAATTTGTGATGGTAATTTTGGATGAATGGTCATAACTAATGATCTAACTTAGAGTGGTTTGATTCGTTCCTTCCGGCTTAAGGCATCTGCTACGACGTTTGCCTTTCCAGGATGGTAGCAAACTTCACAATCATAATCTGCAAGCAATTCTAGCCAACGACGTTGTCTCATGTTCAACTCTTTCTGATCAAGGATATGCTGAAGACTTTTATGATCAGTGAACACAGTACATTTTGTGCCATACAGATAGTGTCTCCAAATTTTAAGAGCGAACACTACTGCTCCTAATTCGAGATCATAGTATAGTTTTCTTCATTAGGCTTAAGTTGTCAGGATGCATATGCAATAACCTTCTCTCTTTGCATTAACTTCGCTCCCAGACCTTGATGTGATGCATAACAGTAAACAACAAAATTGTCATTTCCTTTTGGTAATGCTAAGATTGGAGCTTCACATAGCTTATGTTTTAGTAGTTGAAAAGCCGAATCTTGGCCTTTTCCCCAGATATACTTCTTGTTTTTCTGGGTTAATTCAGTCAAAGACTTTGCAATCTTTGAGAAATCTTTGATAAATCTCTGATAATAACCGGCATAAAGTCCAAGATTTGACGTTAATTTCTATGGTGTGTAGGAGATGTCCAATTCTTATGATTCAAATCTTGGCTGGGGTCAACATGCAGTACCTTGACTATCATTAAGTGTCAAGAAATTGACATGATACGAATACATTAATCACACCTTGGAGAACTTGGATACTTGGCATACAACTTCTCTTTCTTGAGTAATTCTAGGATTATTCTTAGATTATTTGCGTGCTCTTCTTTGTTACAGGAGTAGATAAGAATATCATCGATGAACACTATTACGAATTTGTCCAAGTATGGTTTACACACACGGTTCATGAGATCCATGAATACAACAGGTGCGTTAGTTAAACCAAATGGCATTACTTGAAATTCATAATGTCCGTATCTTGTTCTGAAAGCAGTCTTGGGAATATCTTCATCCCTGACTCTCAGTTGATGATAGCCTGATCTTAAGTCAATCTTTGAGTAGACACTCGAACCTTGAAGTTGGTCAAATAAGTCATCAATCCTGGGTAATGGGTAACGATTCTTTATGGTAAGTTTATTCAACTCCCGGTAATCGATACACATTCTGAAAGATCCGTCTTTCTTTTTGACAAACAAGACAGGAGCTCCCCAAGGCGAAGTACTTGGTCGGATAAAACCTCGATCTGATAACTCTTGAAGTTGGTTAGATAGTTCCTGCATTTCTGAAGGAGCTAATCTATAAGGTGCTCGGGCTATAGGTGCCGCTCCTGGAATTAGATCGATTTGGAATTCTACTTGGCGAACGGGAGGAAGGCCAGGTAGATCTTCAAGAAAAACTTCTGGGAATTCTCTGACTACTGGGATATCTTCTAGTCTTTTCTCGTCTGACTTCTTTTCCATTACTTGGGCTACGAAAACTTGACAACCTCAGGATATATATCTTTTTGGTTTCTATACAGGATATGAGATTTAGTCGGGTTTTACTTTGGTCACCTCAGATGATCAAACTTTCACCGTTGATGAGGATGTAGACAACTTTCTCGTCACAGATAATTCTAGCATGATACTTGGATAACCAATCCAAACCAATGACGACGTCAAAACTATCGAGTTTGATCGGCATAAGATTCAATTTCGAAAGGCTGGTTAACAAAGTCAGGTGGCAACCCCCTAATAACGGTGTTTGTGCTTACTAGGTTTCGTTAGCCATTTTGATATTGTAAAAGGTATCTATTGTAATGGGTGGAATATTTCGCATAGAGGCAAGAGATATGGATACGAAGCTTTTATCGTCTCCAGAATCAAATAATACTCTAGCTAGATGTTGGTTTAGGAGGAACATACCCGTGACTACGTTTGGGTCTTGGTGAGCATTCCTATCCCTCAGCAAGTAACCCTCTCCCTGAGCATTGTTGTTGTGTATCTTTCGGCACTGATTTTGCATAATGCCCTTTCTCTCCACAGGCATGACAAGTAACTGTCACTAGTAGCAGATTACTTCTAGTGGCTGGCCCTTTGTTTCTATAGTTCTTGGTCAGATGGCCCACCTTGTTGCAAGTATTACACTTGACAGTGCAAGGTCCTATGTGATGCAGAGTGCATTTCTTACACAAAGGATGGTTTCTAGTATACCCATTATTTTCAGTTGGAGTGACAGCATAAGACCTGAAGGTTTCCTATCTTCTGTTCTGTTGTGGTTGGTGATTATTGTAGCGGTTGTTGGTGTTGGTGTTACGGTAGTTGTTGTTGTTGAAAGTTCTTCTGTCGTCAAACTTTTGTTTGTAATCACTTGATACTTGCACCGGAGTGTGCTTTGTTACCTAATCCATTAGCCTCTGGGCTATGTTAATGGCTTCCTCTAGAGTTTGAGGTTTAAAGGCGGTAACATTCCCTTCAATACTTTGAGGCAATCCCCCGATGAAAACTTCCATCATTTTCTTAGAATCTGGCACCATAGTGGGACACAAGGTTGCCAATTCCTGGAATCTTCTCACATATGTATTGAGGTCATTCCCCTTTACAGTTAGATGGTAAAATTCGTCGTCCATTTTCTGTACCTCAGTTCAGGGACAATACTTCTTTATCAAAAGCTTCTTGAATTCAGCCCAGGTAATCTTGTAAGCTTCTTCTATCCAAATAGGTTGGGCAAAAGAATTCCACCATGATAGAGCTTCTTTAGTTAAAGTACCAGTAG
The DNA here is from genome assembly GCA_026074375.1 of Tanacetum coccineum. NCBI lineage: Eukaryota > Viridiplantae > Streptophyta > Magnoliopsida > Asterales > Asteraceae > Tanacetum > Tanacetum coccineum. Next base: position 2,305 of record BQNB010086719.1, on the reverse strand, counting down.
CAAACTTCACCTTGCAGTCTTCGGTACAGTTGCTACGGGAAAACATTGATTCAGTTCGCTCAAACCAGCGGATAAGTCCAGCTGCTCATGAACTCTTTGTAGCTACACTTTCTTGATACAGGAGCTTCTCTTTCTTCGTTGTTCCTATTGGTATTGTTAGCATTTGCCATTGTTGCAGCTTGTGCTTTCAGAGTTGTGGTAACACTGTCAGCAACTAGTTTCCTGATGGCAGCTTGAGTCATGGTTGTTGCTTCAGATGTTGACGTAATCTTGGGAGGCATTCTATCAACATAAGACAACACGTAATAAGAATGATATCACAAGTCTTAAAATGCTAGGCTTATTTTTAAACTTTAAGCATTTTTAATAATAGTGATATTTAAATTATAGATACTTATTTGATATGGATTCTAACAAGCATCTGATTTATTAGAAGTCACGGTATGATTCATAATGATGACGACGGAAATAATGATGCATATTATTAAAATTTCTCGTGTATCGTTATCTCCAGGGTTGGATATAGGATGAATAATATAAATCGGTAATATGAAACAACAAGGTATAACGGGATCACCATTGTATTATATCATGAACAACTTGCCTTTGTATTGTACATAGTCAAAATTTGACAAGTGTTGTTATTTATACCACACATCTCATGGCTATGTTAAAAGCTATAACTAGTGTTTAATCTAGTAGTCCGACGATCCTTCCTAGCTGTTCTTATGTTCATAGATTGCATCCAAAAGACTTTCCTTATCTGCTTGGTGACGAACCTGGATATCTTCAATGATTTGTTCTAGATTAGCAATCCCGAAGAGAGCTAGAGCAATCTTGTTGTTATTTCCCATTTGCTTTCTTTGAAGTTTAGCAATTTGAGTACGAGACTCTAGAAGTTCAGCTTCCAGATTGTCAAAATCTTGTTGTATGATCACCTGGCCATTTCCAAGACCTTCTATTTTGTCTTCTATGTGTTCAATGCGGTTGAAAGACAGTTTATCTAGGTGATTCAAAATGTCTTCAATTTTCTCCTCGTGACGTTCCAGCCTTGTCTTACGAGAGCTTTCTCCTATCTCAAATGCTTGAGGTAGGGCAGAAGTAGAGGAGGATGATCGGTCATGGCCTCATTTCTTAAGTGGCAATAATTCCTCAGGAAGAAAGAATTCTTAAGGATTAAACATTAGAGATAGCATTGAAGATGGAGGCACAATAGTTGGCGGTGGAATAGGTGATTTTTCAGCATAATATGCATGCATGACCTTCATATAGGGGTCTTCATGAAAAAGTGAAAGAGTTGGTGAAGCTATTGGAACTAAACCAAATGAGTTATTTGAAGAGCTAGAATAAGTATTTCTTGGTGAAGCTGGGACATAGTCCGGGGAAGCCGAGATATAGTCAGGAAAGTTGGAGGAAAAAGCATCCTTAATATCGGAAATAAGGTGGTTAGGAGAAGACATCACTCTGTTAACAACCCAGTGGTAAATAACATAAGTTATTTATATAATAGTATAATAGTTATGTACTTTACATACTATTCAGGAGATGTAGTAGCATGGAGGACTTTCTTTGATAGAAAAAGAAAAGTAGTTATAGTTAAGGTTTCAACCTTGTTCTCTATAACCTTGGCTCTGATACCAATCTATAACACCCCCATTTTGACATATATAGCAGTGGAAGCTAATCTGGGGTATTATTTCATAGTACAACAGTCATAATCATAGAAAATGAATCGTAAAGAGACATTTTTAGAAAATTTAGTTATCATTCATTTATTCATCAGAGTTTTTACAAAAGAGAGGTCCCAAAATCTAGAAACATAAAGTTTGAATGATAACAGTTTAGCCATCTTCAAGTCTGTGCCACTCCGTGCCATAAGTTGCTCAAATACCTGAGATAAACATGCTAAAAAGATCAACACAATGGTTGAGTAATATTCATAGGTTTATGGTAAATAGTTTGAATACAAGTCATCATAACAGTGGGTTACATTGGTATACACCCATAAGTGTAATAATTGCAATGAGTATAGAAAACAATATTATTGCCCTAAGCTCATGACACCGAGACCTTGTATAACACCCCGTGTTTTAGGATAATGTACAACGTTAATAAAGTCACCATTTATTTTTAGTATTGTACGCATTTGTTTTTAATGGAAATCGTTACGTTAAATCGCGTAAGCTAAAAATGATCAGTTAACGTATACGGGCATCAAACAATTTATTGTTTACGTCAAACAAGGGTTAAGAAATTATTTTGAGAATAATTATTAACGTTTCACAAGTTACTTTATCGGATACGT
>BQNB010086718.1:0-28111 GCA_026074375.1 Tanacetum coccineum | reverse complement strand
TCTAATACACATGTTGCTATGCCTGTGATTAATGATGAAGAAACATTGATTTTGGAAGAAGAGAGTCGATCAAAAATGTTTGGAGAACAAGAATACTTGTGAAAATAAGTATAGAGATATTTTTGTACAAGATATACATAATGTATTTGTTTAAGAGATTACGTTTATGTTTAGAAAAGATTATGATATCTTAGGAATGTATTGTAAGCCGACTAGGACTCTTTAGTCTATAGAAGGAGGCCCTAGGGTATTAGTTAAGATATCAAGTTCACAAGTTCATAAGTTTTCATAGTTGTCAAGTTGATTCAGAAAAGCTTCAAGGTTGTAAACACTAGTACTAGTAAAGAGTACTCGTATTATTGATCTAATAATATTAGAGCGTTTGGTTATATCTTTGTTTGTTCAAGATTACTGTTTTATTCATAATACTTCTAGGTATTAAGGTGTAGATACCGCATACACTTTAGTATACATACAAAGTTTCTACAACAATTTATTTTGGATTTATCCAAGGTAATTTAACCTTAGAAAACCTAAGGAATCAATCTAGGATTAGGATCAACAAGTGGTATCAGAGCTTTGCTTTGAGAAACTTTAATCTAGAAGACATGGAGTTTGAATATGCAAATTGTAATACTACTGAAAAACTTCCCATACTCAAACTAGATGAGTATGAGATGTGGGTGATTAGAATTAAGCAGTACTTTCAGATCTAAGACTATACTCTATGGGAGGTAATAAAGAATGGTAATTCATGGGTGTCTGTACCATAAACGGCATAAAAGAATGGTACTTCAGTTACAAAGATGTATGTGCCTATAACTGCTGAAGAAAAGACAAATAAGAAAAATGATGTGAAGGCCAGAAGCTTGCTACTCATGGCTCTTCCCAATGAATATCAACTCACGTTCAGTCAGTACCCTGATGCTAAATCAATGTTTGCTGCCATTGAAACACGATTTGGGGGTAATGAAGCAACTAGGAAAACTCAGAAGACACTTTTGAAGCAACAGTATGAAAATTTCAGTGCAACAAGTGCAGAGTCCCTTGACTCCATCTTTAACAGGCTTTAGAAAATTGTCAGTAGGCTTGCAATCTTGGGTGTAGTCATCGCTCAAGAAGACTTGAATTCAAAATTTTTAAGCAGCTTGCCCCCTGAGTAGAACACTCATGTTGTTGTTTGGATGAATAAGCCTGAAGTTGATACAATGAGCATTGATGAATCGGTAAACAACGTACTTCAAATTGTTGAACAAAAATGCAGAAAATTGTTGGTGCAAGTAGGTGGTGCTCAAAACTTGTCTTTATGACTGCTTTAAGCAACCAGCAACACTCATGGAATGCTAACACACTAGACCACAAGTTAGTACTGGCTAGCCCCTAATTTAACACTAGCTATCCTCAAGTTAAGTACTGCTAGCTTCAGTGAAAATGTTGTGTATCGCTTTCATGTTTAAAATCCAATGGATCTAATCTTCTACATCAAGACTTAAGAGCAAATTCAGTGAAGATGATTGGCAGCAATAGGATATGAAGTGCAGGCTCTCTGCTAAGTATGAGGCAAAGAGGTACTATCAAAGGACAGGCAAGGAAGATTTTCATTAATTGCTAAATGATACAGCTGGGATTTTAAATGGGGAAAATCCAAGGTAAAAGTGTTTTTAACTTCATAAGATGGGAACTTGGCCAGGAGAGCTGTAGAGCACCAAGAAGCAAGGAAGGTCCATTCAGGAATCAAGACAACACTAGGAAGCAAGGAAACAATGAAGACACATCTTCAAAGGCAATTTCAAAGGCAATGTTGGCTATAGATGGTGTAGGTTTTGACTGGAGTGACATGGCAGAAGAACAAGTTCAGACAAACATGGCTCTAATGGCATTTTCAGACTCAGAGGTATACAATGATAAAACTTGCTCTAAAACTTGTCTGAAAAACTTTGAAACTCTTAAGAAACAGTGTGATGATTTGATTGTTAAGCTTAATCAAACTGAATTTACAGCAACTACATATAAAAGAGGTTTAGCAACTCTAGAAGAACAACTTATCACTTATAGAAAGAATGAGGTTCTCTTTAGTGAGGAAGTTGCAGTTCTTAAAAGAGAAGTAGCTTGCAAAGACTATGAAATAAATGTGCTTAAAAGTGAGTTTGAAAAAGTTAAGCAAGAAAAAGAGGGCATTGAATTTAAAATTGAGAAATTTGATAAGGCCTCAAAAGATTTAGATCAGTTGTTAGGAAGTCAGATAACTGACAAGAGTAAAAAGGGTTTGGGGTATAGTGCAGTTCCTCCACCTCATCCTTTAATCTATAATAGACCTAAAAAGCTTGATCTGTCTTATTCTGGTCTTGATGAATTCAAAGAGCCTGAATTCAAAGGTTATGGTCCTGAGAATAGTAAGCAAGAGTCTAACATAGTTTGTGATAAGAAATCAGATGATTCTAAGGAAAACAATGATAACTCTTTGGTAAAAGAACAAGTATCGAAAGACACAAGTAGCTTTGTTGAGTCTTCACTTAAAGTTGATAAAGAAACTGTTTTTCCTGTTGATAAAAAGGTAGAGACTGTCAAACCTAAAAATCATGAAAAACCAGTTAAAAAGTTAGTTAGGTATGCTGAGATGTATAGATCACAAACTCCTAGGAGGAATCAAAGGAATTGGAATGGATAGAAGTCCAATCAACTAGGAACTAGGAAAAGATTTTGTGATGTATAGCAAGGCTTGCTTTATATATGGAAGTTTTAATCATTTGCAGATTAATTGTGATAACCATCAAAGAAAAAGGCATAGTATCTAGAAATAATTACAATAGGTTGGATGCCAAAACCACACACCCTAGTGTACACAGGAATATGTATCCAAGAGCAGTTTTGTTGAAAACTGGCCTCACGCCACTTAATACTGTTAGGCCTGTTAATATTGCTCACCCTAAATTAGCAGTTCATAGTGCTAAATCAAAGTCACATTTTTCTAAACAAGCACAAACCAACTGACTCAAATTGCCCTGATATAAGCAACACAACATTAATCCATCTAGAAGACTTATGTGCAATACTCGCAACGAGAACACTATTATACTGGAAAGCCTAGAGCAGTTAATACAGCTAGGTCAAATACATGACAAGTTAGTGTTGTTAGGGTAAAAGGGGTAAATGTTGTAAAGACCTCAGCATGTTAGATTTGGAGACCTACCAAACGTTTAATTTCTCTTAATCTTTCTATTTAATTAAAATTGTGCATCACTTGCTTTTAAAAGACACAACTACATTGATGCACGAGGCAGATCCAAGTCAGTAATGGATTGGGTCCCCAAAGGAATCTAATTTCCTTATTTTTATGTGCAGGGCAAGCCACAACAAGATGATAAAGGATTTGTTGACAGTGGATGCTCAAGGCACATGACTGGGAACATAGCTTATCCTCTCAGACATTTCCAATCGAGAAGCCTATCTCTCAGATTTTAAGGAATTTGATGGAGGTTATGTTGCATTTGGAGGAGGTGCATATGGTGGTAGAATTACTTATAAAGGAACACTTAAGACTGATAATCTTGATTTTGAAGATGTATACTTTTTCAATGAGTTAAACTTTAATCTTTTTAGTGTCTCACAGATGTGTGACAAAAAGAACTATGTCCTTTTTACTGATACTGAATGTCTTATCTTATCTCCAAATTTTAAGTTGCCTGATGAAAATCAGATACTTCTTAAAATTCCTAGAAAGGACAATATGTACAGTTTTGATATGAAGAACATTGTTCCTAAAAAGAGTTTGACTTGTCTTGTTATAAAGGCTACATTAGATGAATCAATGCTCTGGCATAGAAGACTTGGTCATATTAATTTTAAAAACATAAATAAGCTTGTCAAGGATAATCTAGTAAGATGATTGCCTACAAAACATTTTAAAAATGACCAAACCTGTGTTGCTTGTCTTAAAAGGAAGCAACACTGAGCTTCTTGTAAGTCCAAAGATCTGAATCCTATTACTAAGCCTTTGTTTATGCTACACATGGATTTGTTTGGTCCAACCTTTGTGAGTAGCTTAATGCATAAGAAGTATTGCTTAGTAGTCACTATACATTGGTTTGGGTATACGTTCGAATAACCCGCTTCTTATCCAAGTCAAGATCCCTCCTAATGCTTGACTTCGTAACAATAACCCGCTTCTTATCAACTAGGGCTTGTAATTGACGCACTCCGTTAACTGTCTGTACCTTGGCAGTTGCCCAAAATTGTTCAATACAAGATATGTAGATAATAGGATTGACAGTTAAAGCATAATGAACAGAACTTGCTTTCAGGAAATCAATTATCTCTGCAAATCCATCACTTTCTTTGGGTTTTTCCAAGAACGCGACCACATTGTGCGTTTCATCAAGCTTAGGGCTTGACATAATGAGCAGTCTCTACTGCTTGCTATGTACAAAATAAGGTTTTAGTAGTCAAGCCTCATAACAAGACACCTTATGAACTTTTTAGAGGTTTTAAACCAGCTCTAAGCTTTATGAGACCATTTGGTTGTCATGTTACTATTCTTAATACTTTGGACAGTTTAGGAAAGTTTGATGGCAAAAGTGATGAAGGTTTCTTTGTTGGTTATTCTTTAAGTAGTAAAGCTTTTAGGGTATACAACATTAGAACCAGAAGAATAAAAGAAACATGCATAGTTGGGGTTTTTAGAGAATAAGCCTATGATAGAAGGGATTGGTCCAAAATGGCTATTTGATATTGATTCTCTAACCCAATCTATGAACTATTGTACGAGTTCTACAGGGTACAGTTTCTAATGACTACAGCAGGTACATTCAGTAGAAAAACTCAAGATTGCTTATGAATGCCTAATATAGGAAAGATACTTCATACATTTGATTCACCTACCAATGATGTTGATAATAATGAACCAAAAACTGCTGATGATGCTCAAAAGCAGGCAGAAGATGGTTCAAATAATAAGAAAAATGAACAAGAAAGGTTTGCAGATGATAGCAGTACTAAAGATGTTAATGTTGTTGGGCAACAAGTTAATACTGCCAGTCCTGATGTTAATACTGGTAGTCTTAAACTTAATGTTGTTGGCCCATCAGTTAATACTACTAGTCCAAATAAAGAAGATAGCACTAAAGAAGCAACCAGAATTTAATTTGGAAACATCACAAAATTCCTATATTGGTTCCAGACGACTTCCCAATACAAGAATTCATAAAGATCACCCAATTGACAATGTGATTGGTGAAGTGCAGTCAACTGTTTAGACAAGAAGAATGTTAAAACCTACTTCTAAACAAGGGTTTCTCAGTGATGTGTATGAGCAGAAAACACATGATACCCTGAATTATTTTTAATTATGCTTGTTTGTATCAACAGATGTGAACCAACAAGCATTGGCTAAAGCTCTATCTGATTCATCCTGGTGGAATCTTGCAGGAAGAACTTCTGTTAAATTCAAACTCAACAATTTAGGATACTGGTAGGATCCCCAATGGAAAGAAGCCATTGGAACAAAATGGGTCCTTCAAAACAAGAAAGATGAAAGGGGAATTGTGATTAGAAACAAAGCAAGGTTAGTTGCACAGGGTCATAGACAAGAAGAAGGTATTGATTATGAAGAAGTGTTTGCTCCTGTGGCAAGAATTAAGGCAATAAGATTATTTTTGGCGTATGCTTCTTTTATGGTTTTCTGGTTTATCAAATAGATGTAAAGAGTGCTTTCTTATATGGAACAATTGAGGAATAAGTCTATGTTACTCAACCACCAAGACTTTAAAGACCTGACCATCCATAAGACAAAGTTTACAAGGTGGGGTCAAGGCCACTTTATGGTTTGCATCAAAGCACCAAGAGCATGGTATGAAACTTGGCAACTATCTGTTGAGGGGCAAATGGGTTTAAAAGAGCAAGATAGATTCAGGACATTATTTTATCAAGAGGCAAAAAGGAGATATTTTGCTTGTCTAAGTGTATGTTGATGATATTATTTTTGGCTCAACAAACAAGGAGTTATGTACTGGTTTTGAGAAGCTCATGAAAGATAAGTTTCAGATGAGTTCTATGGGAGAACTAACTTTCTTTCTAGGATTACAAGTACAATAGAAGGAAGATGGAATATTTATCAGTCAGGACAAATATATAGCTAAAATTTTGAATAAATTCAACTACTCTGATGTGAAGTTTGCTTCAACTCCTGTTGATTTAGAAAAACCTTTGGTCAAGGATGGAGATGTTGATGATGTTGATGTACATCTCTATAGATCTATGATTGGTCTTGATGTATCTCCACTGCATCAACCAGATTTCATGTTGCCAGTATGTGCATGTGTTAGATTTAAGTACTCCTAAGACATCACATCTCTTAGCAGTCAAGAGGATTTTTAGATATTTGAAAGGCAAACCAACTTTAGGCCTTTGGTATTCTAAGGATTCTCCATTTGAACTAGTTGCTTATACTGATAGTGACTATGCTGGAGCAACTCAAGATAGGAAGTCTACAACTGGAGGTTGTCAGTTTTTAGGAAAAGTTGATATCTTGGCAGTGTAAGAAGCAAACTGTGGTTGCCACTTCTACAACTGAAGCTGAATATGTGGTTGCTGCTAGTTGTTGTGGACAAGTACTCTGATTCAAAACCACTTGCTAGATAATGGGTCCAATACATAACATTGTCATAAATTTGACATAACAGTACTATCTGCATTATTGAAAATCCTGTTCAACATTCTAAAACAAAACATATAGAGATTAGGCATCATTTTATAAGAGATTGCAATGCTAAAAAGTTAATACAATGGTTAGAAATCATACGATTTAAATGTTGCAGATCTTCTTAACAAAGGTGTTGATGCAGGCCGATTTCAATATGGTCTCAAGTATTTGGAAAGCTGAATCCTTAGCTTTCTATATCCTTTATGTTTTTGTAAAAGTTTTGTAAAGGATTAATACTGTTAGTTTTCTCACTTAATACTGCTAAGTATAATTAAAATTGTTAGTTATACTTAAGACTGTTTGTTAAAACTGTTAGTCATGGTTAATGCTATCAAGAAGATAATGCTTTGGATTTTGTATATTTGGCTATGAACTAACATCTGCAGGTAAAGCATGTTGAATATCTAATGTTGAATGCTTCACCTATGAAGTAATTTTTTTGAGAAAAATTCATGATCTGGTTTACAGTGTTTAACTTTTATTCATGGGTTATGCATAAATATGGATCCTCATGAATTCCCACATGTCTATCTAGTCTTTTCTAGTGTGCTTGTGATAAATAGAGGCATGTTGTTGTATAATTATTGAAGACAAAGTTAATGTTGTTCGACTTCTGTTAATACTGTTAGGCAGAAAATTACTACTGCCAGGCAAATGTTAATGATGTTGAGATGACATGGGCACCAAAGTTGCAACTGCTTGACCAACTTCTTAGCTCTTGAAGCATTGTTTGAGAGGAGGTTCCTTATTAATACAACCAAAAAGCATGGATGAAAGGATGTGTTATATCATAAGTATGTTCAAAAGTAATCAAAATACATCTAGGCATATCAAAAGAGGTCAGGACACCAAGATACCTCAGTCTAGTGGTCCCCCTGAGAAAGGTTGGTGATGAGGCTGTCCATGAGGAGTTGGGTGACAGAATGGAAAAGGCTGCCACTACTGCTTCTAGCTAAGAAGCAGAGCAGGACAGTGGTAACATCAAATAAGACTCAATCCATGAAAACACTTAATAAATCAACTCCTTAGGGAATTGGTTCAGGTAGTGGTGTCCAGGTGCCAAGATACCATTGTGGGGATGAGAAAGCTCAAACTAGTTATGAGATTACATCTAAACAGTCTAAATGATCCACCTCTCTCAAGAGGTTACACACTTGGAATGGAAGAGGACAGTATGAAACTTATTGGAACGAGGAAATTTGTACACAAATGTTCTATAAAAATAAGAAAAGAGTGTCTTGGTAAGCCAAAAGAAATGAGAGATTTTGTGAGCTTAAAAATAGAAAGAGAGATGTGTGCATAAAAACAAATTGAGTGGTTTATGTGAGCAAAAAGAATTGAGGATAATGTGAGCATACAAACAGAAAGAGAGTTTGTGTGAATCAAATTTGATGATGAAAGTTGCTTATTGGAATAAAAATTGAATGATTACTGGTGTATTCTTCTTAATCGCTGCCATTTTCACTTAATACTGGAAGACTTAAGTTAATGCTGTTAGACTTAAATTAGTACTGCCCGTATTTGTTTCTGCTGTTAAGAGTATGTTAATGCTGTCAGTTCAAGTTTCTGCTGTTGAGGGTGATTCTATAAATACTTCTATTAAGGGTTTCATTTCCTTCTTTATTCGATTTCACTTATTCAAACGCTGTCTAACTATAAACCCTAATTCAATTTTCATCTTTGATCATCAAAATCATCATTATGTCAAGCCCTAAGTTGCTGAAATGCTAATGTGGTCGCGTTCTTGGAAAAAATGTAGAAAGAAATGGGTTTGCAGAGATAATTGATTTCCTGAAAGCAAGTTCTGTTCATTATGGCTTTTAACAGCTCAATCCCGTTAATCTACACATCTATGTATTAAACAATTTAGGCAACTGCCAAGAGTTCAAGACGGTTAATGGAGTACGACAGTTAACAAGCCTAATGATAAGAAGAGGGTTATTGTTATGGAGTCAATCATTAGGAGAGATCTTCACTTGGGTGATGCAGATGGGTACTGATTGTCTTCCAACGGCTACTATCTTTGAAGAATTGGCACGTATGGGGTATGAAAAGCCTTCTTAAAAGCTTACTTTTTATAAAGCCTTTTTCTTTCCATATTGGAAGTATTTCATTCATGCTATTACTCAATGCTTAATGCTAAATCCACATGCAGAATTAGTTTTCAGTATTTTCTATGGCGACTTTGATCATATGTCTGGCACACAAATCAGAAGTTAACCTGTCCTAAATACATTCTTGAGCAATGGTGAAACACTTAGATGGAGGAGTCAAATTCTTGATGTATCCACGTTTTCTCACCAGTTTTCATTAATCAACAACTGGGTAATTTATGTCAACTCACAAGAAATATAGTTAATCACCTTTCACACAAAAAAGTTTTGCCAATATGAAGAGAGCTGGAAAGGATTTCTCTGGGAGAATAACACCCTTATTTGATTCTATGATGGTTCAAGCTACTGAAGAAGTGGGTGAGGATTCAGATCATCAAACGGATTCCACTCAAACACCCATTATTGATCAACCATCTTCATCTTTCCAACCCAAGGGAAGAAATACAACCATCTAAGAAGGCTTAAATACAGGAGGCAGCGGTTCCTCAGAAGAGACAGAGCATGAGAAAGTTAACCCCCACCTTTCCAATGATCCATAACCAGGGTGAGTATATATAGCAACTTAACTGAATGATGGTTTCATGTACCAAATTGCAAACATAGGTTCTTGATTTACAAAAAGCAAAGGATACTCAAGCACAGGAGATTGCTTCTTTGAAAAAGAGGATCCAGAGGTTGGAAAGGAAGAAAATGTCAAGACCTACAGGTTTGAAGAGACTCAGGAAGTTGGTATGTCCTAGGAGAGTTGAGTCCTCTAAGATTAGGAAGTTTGGGTGCTCCTAAAGAGCATCCAAACAGGGGAGGAGGATTGCAGATATCTGATGTTGATTTGATGTTTCTTAGGTGTGCTGAGAACTCAAGAGAGACAGGATGATGACTTAATGTTTGATACTGGAGTTTTGGAGGATGATGAGATGCTTGTGGAAGCTAAAGTTGATGGGAAAGATGAACAAAGTACTAACCTGATGATAGTAACTGCTGGTGAAGCAGTTATACTGCTAGATGTTGAAGAGTTAGTGTTGTTTCTACAACTATAGAGTAAATCAATTTGGCTTAGACACTAATACATATTAAAGGCAGCTAAGCCTAAAGTGTTTACTAACTGCTGCTACAACAGACAACAACTACAAGACCTAATGATCGAGGGGTAAGTAGTACAAGCCAAGTTAGTTCAGAGTTCTACAAGAGACACAACCTTCAAGTTCTAAAGATAAAGGAAAAGGTATTATTATTAGAGCTGAAGTCCTTGAATAGAAATAGATCAAATCTCTCTTGATGAACAAATAGCAAGAGATATTCAAGTTTAATTATTAAGTAATAAAAAGTTGGATGTTGTAGCTAATAAAATAGCGAAAAGATAGCAAAAAACAAGAAGAAGAAGCCAACATAGCATTGATTAGTCATGGGAAAATACATAAGTTTGATGGAGCTGATAGATTGCTGTTGAAAAAAAAAGAGACTCCAATCAAAGGAAAGAGAGTTGACAAATGATGAAAAAGCAAAATGATTTATAGAACTGATGGAGAAGAAGAAAACATTTTGTTGCACTCATAGCACAAGAAAAGAGAAACAGACCTCCTACCAAAGCACAAAAGAGAACTCAAATGTCTACTTATCTTAAGCACATGGGTGGATGCACATACAAACAGCTAAAAGGAAAAAGTTTTGATGAAATTCAAAAGTTGTTTGATAAGGAAATGAAGAGGGTAAATACCTTTGTAGCTATGGGTTCTAAGGTATAGGAAAGCAAAGAAAAGAAGGAAGAAGGTAGAGAGGAGACAACTAAAGGCAGCAGAAAAAAGATGCTTAGAAGGAAAAGAGCAGGGAAAGGACAACAACAAGAATCCTCAAAGAAACAGAAAGTGGAAGAAGAAAAAGAGTCGGATACAATTGATGAATATGATGAAGCTGAGTTAAAGAAGCTTTTGGTAATTAAAAAGGATGAAGATATAGCAATTGATGATATATCACTTGCTACCAAATTACCAGTGATTATTGATTATAAGCTTCATAAAGAGGGTATGTTGGTACATTATCAGTTGATAAGAGCAGATGGAAGTTCCACGAGATATTCTTCAATGATAAGGATGCTACAAGGAATAGACAGAGAAGACTTGGAAGCTCTTTGGAGGATAGTAAAGGCTAAGTGTGGTGATACAAGGCCTAAAAATGAATTTGAAAGAGTGTTGTAGGGAGATTTGAAAGTTATGTTTGAACCAGACAAAAGAAGTGATGTATGGAGAATTTTACAAGGATTTACAGGTGACCCATTTGGAAAGTGATGATTATCTAGAGTTCACTTTGTAAGGTTTGATAATCTTCACATTTTTTATGTTTGGTTGAAAAGAGATATCCCCTCACACCAATTACCATCACCAATATGCTCAACAAGAAACTTCAAACTGATCATCAAAATGAGATGTGCTATCAACTTATATCTTTTAAGAGTGAATTTTCCTTAGGGAATTTTCTTAATTGCTCTCTTGGAAATATTATATTATATATTTTATTAGTATATAAAATTGCACAATCAGAGGTCGTGGTTACCCCTGAGGTACTCGGCTTGTGAGAGATTGTTGCGACTTAAAAGACTTCATGGATTCTTAAAGGTTACTACTGCTCAGGTACATAAAAGAAATTCTGCTAAGTGGTTAGTACTGGTAGTATAATGTTACCACTGCTAGTTACTACTATTAGTGTAATTTAGTACTGATAGCATAGAGTTACTGATGTTAGTTGAACTTAAGACTGCTCAGTGTTGAAGACTAAAATATAAACGAAGTAGTTAGTGCTGCTAGTAGTAAATGTTAAGACTGCTAGTACAAGTTACTACTGTGAGTATATATTAGTATTGCTAGTACTAATATTACTACTGCTTATGTTTATTAGTGCTGCTGGTGAAAAGATTACAACTGCTTGAAGACTTTCTACTGTCAAGAGGATGAAGACGGATTAAAGAGATAAAGATTGTTTAGAGAACAAGAATACTTGTGAATATAAGTATTGAGATATTTATGTACAAGATATACATAATGTATTTATTTAAAAGATTACGTTTATGTTTAGAAAAGATTAAGATATCTTATAAATGTATTGTAAGCCGACTAGGACTCCTTAGTCTATAAAAGGAGGCTCTAGGGCATTAGTTGGGATATCAGTTTTGCATATAAGTCTTCATAGTTGTCAAAGTCGATTAAGAAAAGCTTCAAGGTTGTAAACCCTAGTACTAAGTGAAGAGTACTTGTATTATTGATCGAATAATATTGGAGCGTTTGGTTTTATCTTTATTTGTTCAAGATTACTGTTTTATTTATAATTCTTCTAAGTATTGAGGTGTAGATTCCGCATACACTTTAATATACATACAAAGTTTCTACAACAAGTTATTTTGGATTTATCCAAGGTAATTTAACCTTAGACAACCTAAGGAATCAATCTAGGTTTAGGATCAACAAGTGGTATCAGAGCAATGATTTGAGAAACTTTGATCTAGAAGACATGGAGCTTGAATCTACAAATAGTGGTCCTACTGTAAAGCTTCCCATACTCAAATATAAAGATACACTTAATAGATCTTTATTAGAGTTTCTCAAGCGTATCCCGCTTCACAAGCACCTGACAACCCTAGACCTTTAAGTAAGACAAATTAGGAACTTTTCTATATCATAATTCATATGGTGTCTTATCAACCTTCTTGGTTGGAACCATATCGAGAATGCGTGCAGCAGACTCTAGAGCATTATCCCAAAAGGATAACGGCAAAGTTGTAAGATTCATCATTGATCGAACCATGTCTAACAAAGTACGATTCCTCCTTTCAGACACCCCATTGTGTTGTGGTGTATATGGAGGAGTAAGCTGCTGGACAATTCCACAAGCTTTCAGATAAACTTTAAACTCTTGGCTAATATATTTACCTCCTCGATCTGATCGAAGTGCCTTAATAGTCTTTCTGAGTTGATTTTCTACTTCATTCTTAAACACCTCGAACCTTTAAAAACCACATGTATTAAGGTTAAGAAAATAAATAAAGCCAAGAACGACTAAAAATCAAACAAATGAATGAAGTAGCTAGCACACTTTCTGCCATGTTCTAGTGGTCCACAAACATCAGTATGAATGAGACCAAGAAGATCAGTCGCCCTTTCGGGATGACGTGGAAACAATTTTCTCGTCATCTTGCCCGATAAAGAAGACACATATTTATCAAAGGACTCATCATCCGTTGGCTTTAAAAGCCCATCTTGTTGCAGCTTTTCAATACATTTCTTGCTTATATGAGCAAGACGCCAGTGCCATAAATAAGTAGAGTCCAAGTTATGCTTAACTCTTTTGTTGCTAACATTATAAATAGAATTAACATTTGGCACAAGATTAGACATATCAATTTCATAAATACCATTACTGGGAATAGCATTAAAATAAAGAACATCATTCTTAGAAACTAAAATTCTATAATCTGTAAAATGCTAGATAAAACCATTGTCAACCAAATGAGAAACTAAAACAACACCCCTAGTTATAGTAGGTGCATAATGGCAATTGTCTAAACAAATCACTAGACCATTATGTAAAACTAAGTCATACTTGCGCATGAACACCATTGCCCATGTACAAATAGAGAGCTCCTTATTCTAGCTTTCTTGCTCATCTAAGACCCTGTTTTGTGATACAAACGTGAGTACCACAACCAGTGTCATACACCCATGATTTGTTAGGAAAAGAAAATAATTATATTATGAAGACACTTAAAGAACTAGCAGTTCCAACTTGCTTTTTATTCTTCATCAAATCAACAAGGTAAACAGGACAATTCCTTTTCCAATGACCCACCTCTTTACAGTGGTGGCAGGCGTCATTCTTTGTCGGGTGATCTTTAGCAGAAGGTTTAGGGTTTTTAGGCTTGGGATATAACTTTTATCTTTTCCCTTGCCTTTCCCTTTACCTTTGCCTTTAGCTTTTTGCAATTTCTTATTGGCCTTCTGGATTCTACCACCTTGAATCGCCATAACTTGTGGTGTAGCAGCCTTTTTAGGTAAACTTTTTTCATACTTAATAAGCAGAGCATGTAGTTCACCAATTGTCTTCCCCATGTTATGCATATTGTAGTTTCTTACAAAACCAGCAAAATTACTAGTGAGGCCATTCAAGATTAGGCCAACACTAAGATCCTGTGGGAGCACATAACCAAGACGTTCTAGTTGCTCCACATAGTCTTTAATCTTAAGGACATATGCACCAACTGGTTTACCATCCTCTAGTTTGCAAGAATGGAAAGTTTGGATTACGTCAAACCTTTCCACTCCAACTTGTTTCTCAAACATGGATTTAAGCTCCTGAAGCATTTCATAAGGTGAATAATTTTCAAATTGTCTATGAAGCTCAGCAGGAGTCATACTTCCAAGCATAAGATAAGCCACCTCATTATGAGCATCATATACTGCATTGCATTCCGCTAGCACATTTGCTATGGAATCGGCTACAGGAGTAGGGGGAATAGGTTGTTCAATGACATACATTTTCTTTTCAACTCTCAAGACCAGCTTAAGTTGACGAAACCAGTCATTGAAATTATTTCCAGAAAGTTTTTCTCTTTCAAACATCGACGTGAAAGCCGAATGGTTTATGTTTTGAGCAGGATGTGCCATCTACAAAACATAGTTAAAGTTCAAGAATTAGTATTTTCGATAATACTTCTTGAAGAAAATTAACTACCCATGTTTAAATCTATAAACAATTAATTTTCTAAGGCCAAGGATCCAACTTGACATACCACCATCACATCAGTTGATCTGCTAGCAATGGTGTATTTAACACGTAATTGACGATCAATAAATGCCACCAGTGCAATTCCTAGAATATTATGGGACTTACTTTATTACAATAATATACCAGTAAGCATGTTTCATCCCATCTATGCCTCAAGTTTAAGGTCTCACCACTAGATCGATTAAGTCGTCCAATCAAGAACTGTGATTATGTAACATTAACGTCTCACAAAAAGTGTATAATCACCTTGGGATTGCAATCTACATACGTCTCACGCATAGTAAAAAACAACTGCAAGTGTTCTTACAAATTGGATGGCAAAAACTTATTTAAAAAGGTATAATATTTAACATGGCAAATATGTAGGAAGAAGCATGCATACATCTTCGTATCATAAATTTTAATAAAAACTTTACTCAATTAAGTTATTTATTACGGTATCACTTATTTTTATACATCTCATGTATAAACAGTTTTACCTTTAATAATTGACGATTCAATATGTTTTCAAATCTTAAAGATTTTATATTTTATCGCGGGAAAAGATTAAAGAATGATTAAGGGTAATGGTATCTACAAGACCGAAGTCTTGATGAGTCTCCCCGAACCTTAACCTTGCAACTAAATAGTACTTTTGCAAATTTCGTCATTGATAAAAATTAAATCTTTAATTTTAAAAACACATTATAAACTATTAAATTACAAGTCTCGGTGGAACCTTGAAGGCCATGATTATCCAGAATGTAAGCCGAACCCAAATTGACACATAAAACTTCAAAAAAGTCCATATAAATCTTATTTTCAATAATAATTAGTCATGTTTATAATTTTTATTTAAAAAAACCTTTTGTTTTCTCACAAGTCAATACTTAAAACAAAACTATATAAACATATAAATAATACACATAAGATTTATTTAAGGGAAAATTCCCTATAAGGTCCGAGTTTAAGGGTGCTAGTCACCTTCTCTCCTAAAAAACATTTTTAAGCCAAAAGAGTCCAGGGCGACTGTGCGATGGGGCAACCTCACCACAACACGCCATGTGTCCCTTATTTAATTATTAAGGTACATTTCGGGTACGTATTTGTTATGTATGTATAAATTTTTTTGGATTAGGCAACTTGTACAATACTGGCGACCGTATTTTGGGCAACTGGCTTTTTGGTCATTTTACATTTGTACTTTTACATAAAATAATATTATAGTACATGTTGCGACTTGTACTTTTAGGGAAACTTGCATTTTTAGGCGACTTAAGACTTTGTATTTTCAAAACTTATCGGATTTCATTTTTGTTTTTATACCTAATACTAATATTATATACTAATATTATTAAAACACACACCACACACAGTAACACACACTAAAACACACACAACAACACACACAACCTCATGATGAACACCCACCCAACACCTGTTCTTCTTCCCCCTTATTGTTCTTCATCAGATAAACAGAAACTTTAATCCTTTTTACCAATCCATCCATAACACTAATAGTAATCGAGAATCTAAATTCATATTCAAATCACAATGTCTGATTTGTAGGATGTTAAAATCAGTGTTAGGTCAAGTGTTAAGTTACTTCCAGAAATTGAAGGTCTTTTGTTAATGAAGTCGAATCATGAAAGGTTATTTAGGGATACTGTTTTTGGGCCGTGGTTGGATATTCAGTCTCACGAAAATGACAGCCATATGATGCATTCTGTTTTTCAACATCATGTATCTGTCTCTAACCTTCGACCTGATTGTCCTCCAATTATATTCCGATATAATGTAATCTTTGGTCGATTTGGTAGAATAAAATTTTTGTTTCTACTGGGGTTTCAATTTGCCCACTTTTTAGAAAAACATAGTCCAATAAGTACTTTTTTTTATCAATATTTTTTTCAGAAAATAAAACAAGAAATGGTTTCAAGAAAATAAATAGGTTTGTTTGAATATTATTAAAGATAAGCAAACTTGGTTAAATATGTTGGATGAAGATGTTGTTCGTTTGTGTTTGCTGATTGCCAGTGAATTAGTTTTTATGGGTAAAGAGAAAAGGAATTTCTTGGACGAACATAAAATGGTGGTGGATATTTTTGATGCTTGATGCTTTTCCTTTGGTGAATACATGGGGAGAAATTTTTAATATGATTGTAAATGTTTTCTAGGACATACTGAAACATCATTTGGCTCAGCTGAAGAAGAACCCAAATTTCAATGCCACATACAATTTATACGGGTTTGCTTGGGCATTCATGTTAATTTTTGTTTAAAAGTAAACTAACTTAGGTTTGTATAATAATGCTTTGCGTTGTTTACTAGGAAAACTTTTGGGAAAGGGGAAATTAGGTATTATAATCTTATACAAGGCCTACTTAACCTAACAATTTTGTCAAAAAACAAACTATAACCGATACATAAGAAAACATAATTTCTATACAATAACCTGATTATTTTGCTATATATATGGATTTTGGAGTGTTACCTAACAGTAAAAAATGGTGGTCTAAAAAGGCAAACGTGATCCCACGTGGTCTTGCTTGGTCAAAGGTTACAACGTTTGAGAAATCAGATTATGAAGAACTATTTGGACCGGTAAACACAAAAGTTAAAAACTTTATTTGACATAATTCATTTGTTTTTCCATCATGTTGTACGTGACCATTGTTTATATTTTTTTCTAGATGTCAAATCCAAATGTGGCCCTTATTTCAAGTCCTGAAGAGATGAGTCAGGCATGGTTTAAGGCTAGTGCTGAGTTTATTAAAGGCTTGGATGATCAAGACGGTACATTTTTTCAAGATGACCAAGGTAGAGAAAAATGTATGGAACAACATAACGGAATGTGTGGTGACACTGAAGATGGTACTTTTGTTGATAGGGTTGTAGGAAAAATCTGTCCTAAAATGAATCGAATGTCAGTTGATGATGGGGATGGTGTTTTGGATTCTCAGTCAGATGATGGGGATGGTGTTTTGGATTCACAAACAAAAGATGTTATTGAAGAAGCGGCAATGCTTCCAACCATGTCGTCAAATAGTCCACAAGCAGAAAAATGCACAATATCTAAATTTTTTTGCTGAATTTGATGCTCTTAAAAAGGAAGTTTTGTTGATAAAGAGACGCAAAGATGATGAGTTTGATGAATTGACAAAAAGATTTTCAAAGTTAGAGACTTCCGAAACTTTTGTTAAGTTTAAAAAATTACTTACAAATGATTTGTGTACCGAAAATGAATCAAGTGATTGCAACCCAAAAAAGTCTGATGGTGGCGTGTCTATTGAAGAGAAGCCAAACTTTTCTTCCCATCATAATGATAGTTCAAATCATATTGGTGGTGTGTCTAGTGAGGCAAATGAAATGTTTTACATGTAAATGTTAAATTAATAGACCAAACATTGACTGATTTAATTAAAAGCAGTTTCCTCCAATCCTATTCTACTCATCCTAGAAAAACACAGATGTTCTCATTTAACGATAACAGAAAATTGGATGTCCAAATTTAAAGGATGGTTATAGTAATTCTCAGCATCATTTGCACCGTCTAATCAAAGCTTTAGGCACTAAATAGAAAATCCGAGTATTGATTCGGTTGTGGTTGTACTTCCTAAAGTTGATGATCTTATGTTACGTACCATTAAACCAAAAGATGACTGCTGATGAAGCTGATGGTATGTACTTATACTTTTCTATCCTTTGATAATTTATTACTACTGACAAAATTCTTCTACTGATTTTTTCCTTGTATCTAAATTTTGACAGGTGGATAGTTATGATGATGACTACATGTCATTGTTCAACAATGAAGAGCAACCTGCCAAATCATCATTAAATGATC
Organism: Tanacetum coccineum; assembly: GCA_026074375.1. Taxonomy (NCBI): domain Eukaryota; kingdom Viridiplantae; phylum Streptophyta; class Magnoliopsida; order Asterales; family Asteraceae; genus Tanacetum; species Tanacetum coccineum. The sequence continues at coordinate 9,705 of BQNB010086718.1, read as the reverse complement.
TGGAGTTGCAACAAGAACCCGATATAGTTGATGTCAAAGACAGGATATAGAACAACAAGCAAATGCTGATAAAGGAAAAACAACTGTTATTCAAGAAACTGTTAGGGTTATAGTTGAAGAGCGACCTAGTTTAGGGAGAGGTTTAGGCACCCTTAAATTTAAGAAGAAGAATTGCAAACGCGCTTTAAGACCAAACTATGTTTTAAGGTCTGTTAAAATAAGAAAGAAGAAGATGGCTATGTCTCTGAAATCACCATTTGGTCAACAATCAGATACAACTCCTGTTCCCATAAAAAGAAAGACAAGCTTAAAGAAAACATAAGAAATTATGCTGCCTTTTGATTTTAGAGGTACATTACATGTTATAATCAATTTAATTCAATAATTAATACATTAGTATATTAGTCATATGTCTAATTGATTACAGGATATCTTTGGACAGCCACGAATTTGGTCAATGAATCATATAATGAAACATGACCCGTTTGTTGAGGTTTGGCGCAAATTCTTAGTTAATTTATAATTTATAAATTTAGTATTATTTATAATCAAATTTTTATATTTTTTTAACTAGAATCTGTCAAGACCATATGGTTGCAAAAGTGACAAGGTTACAGTTCCTGAGTATATGTCTGCATTTATAAACAACAAAGATCTGCTAGAGTATCGGTTTCCTTAGGGAAAACAAGACATTGTTATAGGTGGATCTTTTTGGTTGAGGTTGTCTTGTCTTAACATTGGTAAATCAGGCTGATTGACTGAGCAAGTAAATACCTATAGATTGCCTAATTTAAAATTGATCATAATTCATTTCAATTCTTAATTATATTTGCACATTTTCGATCCACAACACCTTGATTTATGAATGATCTAATGGGTCTCTAAGACCACCCAAAGAAGATGGGCGATTTGTAAGCCCTCATTTCTTAAACAAGCATCTAAATGGAAGATGCCAGATTATTATTCAATACGACCATATGTATCCGCTACCCCTGGATCGCCGTTAAAGTTGTTTCCGCCCAAACTTTTTATATTCAAATTAAAGTTTGTAATTTGTTATTAATTGTTCCCTTAATTAATATATCCGGTGTATTTTTCATGGGTTTGGTTAAAGAACTAAAGAACTTTAGTGTCTTGCCTCAGCTTAAAATACGTACTGGAGTTGTACCAGTTTTATATTCACTGTTGGGCTGGTGGAAGTAGAAGGCGTTGGTGGAGACGAATGAAGAAGGTATTGCCAGAGAAACTAACTCTCTATCTACTCATGCATGGTATATTTGATAGCAAGGGCATATCAGCTGACGACTATAAGATCACATACAATTATGCCTCTGTTCCATTTCAAGCATCGTTATATGGCGACTGTGGGATATGGGTCTGTATATTTATTTACAGATTGTGCCGTAACCTACCGGTGGCAGTCGATAACGACCCTCTTGAAACAGCGTTAGCCTATCGTGAAAGGATGCTGGAATTTTTTTGGAACCACAAGATTCTAGTTGAATGAACTTCATCATTTGTTTAAGGTACATACAAAATTAATTTTTTCATTATTTAATTTATATGATATATTTTTTAGTAGATTCATATCAAGTACACTAAGGTACATCCTAAAATAGTTGTTTAATTAAGTAGGTTGATTCTCATTAATGGTCAAGCTATATCTTCTTTTCCACCAACACCCACCACATTAAACACTTACAAACTTTACCCAACTTCATCCTTTAGCTAAATAATCATTAGAGATTAAAAAAATGTCAGACAACATACCCTTTGATATACAAATCTATATCATGAAAAGACTTCCCGTAAAGTCTATACTTCGGTTTCGTACTGTTTCTAAAGAATGGAAGTCTTGCATAGACTTGATCAACTTTCAGAAAACATACGGTATTCGTAGCAGTAACGATTGTTGTATGATCTTAAGGTATAATCAGGCTCTTCCTAGTTACATGTTATCCCTTGATCATAATCTAACATACTCCCCACTAGTAACAGTTGTCAATGACTCAAATTTGTTGCCAGTTGGCACTTGTCACGGGATATGGTGTTTTTCATATGGTATCCCTAGTATATGTTGTAGTCTATGGAACCCATCTATAAAAAGATCTATTAATATTCTAGTCCCTGCCTTCAATAGTCAACCCAAGAGTGATAAAATCCTTTTAGGTTTTGGTGTCCGTCCAGACACTTTAGACCCAACCATTATAAAGGTTTCATACCCTCGTGGCGGACATAGAAGTTGGTATGTGTCCGTCTTTACTTTGAGCAGTATGGACTAGAAGAAATTTGATAATGATAGTTTGCCTAGGGAATTTATCAGATTTAAATGCTCATCGCGGGTGGTTGTAGGTCGGTTAATCTTTTGGGCTGGTCATGAAAGGTTTGTTAGTGATGATGGTCACATTGTGTTTAAAATACACTTACTTGTTTCATTTTATTTGATTGGCCACTCGTTCCAAGTACACGACATAGATGATGTTTTTAGAGATGGCTTAACAGTCCCAATGTGTCTTTCAAGTCTTGGACACTCTCTGATATTATCTGGAAGTACGGATGAAACTGATTGCTATCTTTTTGTGTTGGTCCTGTTATTGGTTTGATGTTAACATCTTAACATCGTTTAACCTTACTTTTTGCCATTCCCAATCCCTAATTAAGTAAGTTTACTTGGTTTAAACTAATGAAGAAAAATCGTTACCATAGTTGAAGTATCCAGGCCCCCACCAACTTGCTAATTCGGTACAAGTTTTCAATATATCTACACAAACACTTCAGAACCTCGGTATCCAAGGAGTTGCTGGTTCTTTCTTCATTGGACAGTACAAAGAATATCTAATTCTTCTACCTTACCCTGATCGTGAACTGTATCATATGTTCTTAGAATAGTTTTTGTAAGCTGGTTCGTTTATGTAGAATTTGTTTTTCATTCTGCAATGTATTTGTGGAAACCATAGAGGGGGGGTGAATACATTTCCATTAAAAACTTTAAGATCAAGAATTGAATCACTCATCTACCGGCGGTCCCATATATATATATAGGGGCCGCCAAGTATATCAGGGGGCCGCCTAATTTATGGGACCACCTCCAGAAGAGGTTTTTGGACTAGATCTTTTGTATCAAATCACCAATCAAGTTTAACGCAGTATGAGAAGTGTCGATCATAGGTTTACAATAGCTGAAGAATATTCTAACAATATAACCACACTCATAATATTTAGCACAAAGAGCAACACAACTTTAACTAACAGGATATACACAACCATTCACACAATCATGAGTACAATGCAAGTATAAAAGTAAAGCGATAAATGTAAATAAATAACTAAAGCAAAGGGTAAAAGGAAATGCAAACCGACACGATGATTTATAGTGGTTCAGTCACAAAGCTCATCTTCTCCCCACTCCACTCCTCGAGTATCCAACTCGAGAGTTACTTCACTAATCAACAAGCTCCCTTTCGGCGGAGAAAACCTTATACTAAAGCTTACATTATTTTCCGACACTAAGCTAGATGTCGAGTTCTTCTTCGGGTACAACCAAACCCATTATGTTTTATGGCCCAACATAACAAACCTTGTGTTTTATGGCCTAAACACATAAACCGCGTCGCTTACATTATTTTTCGACACTAAGCTAAATGTCGAGTCCTAATCTTAGCTAGAACCAATCTACCACTTCACCAATGTATTTTAAGGCCTAAAATACTAACCAACCCACAATAAACCCATCCAAATATATACATCATTTGGATCTACACACTACTAAAGATTGAAAGACATGGACTCGATCTATATGTAACAAATGTTACAAATGGACTAACTAGACTACATAACTTCGGATCTTGAAGATGACCGAAGTTCTTCTCTTGCACTTGAGGGAAGAAGGAAAGAGTAGAAGATTGGATCACATTTAAACAAGATTAAATAAGTTAAATGATCAAAGATTTAGAGAGATTTAGTGAGATCTAGAGAGAGAAAGAACTGAGAGAAATTCGTGCAAAAGGGTTGTGAAAATAGTTGGAGGTGACCCACTATTTATAGGAGCTGAAAAACAGCCTGTCAGGAAACGGCGGTCCCAGATATATAAGGGGGCCGCCAAATAATTAAGGGGGCCGCCGACCGAATTAAGGGACCGCCCCGACAGACGCTCCTGTTTTTGTCTTTTTGTGGTGACAAACTTGTCTGGTGAAAGTGACACTTATTTTAGGGGGGAAATGACCAGATTTTGAAATTCAAAATAATTACCAAATAAAACATTTCTTTATAATTCAAAAATAATTTGTCTAAATAATTTTTGAGAAATAGTTTTGTTGTATTTATAAAAATATAAAGTTTAAGACAAAAACTTATTTCTTTGATCATCCTACAAGTTTAATATTGTTTGTACATACCTTATGTGATTTACGTCGGGTGTAAACCAATGTCCGTCTTGATGCATACTTGAGACGTCGAGAGATGTTGATACGTGTATGCATTGATGATTTGTGATTACGAGTAACTTGCGCACTTTACGTTACGTATTACAAGTTACATGTTTGTCATCATCAAAACATAAAGAGATCGTATAGATTAAATATCGTAATATTTGCACTAACAATCTCCCCCTTTTTTATGATGACAAAATATGTAAACTATAGCACATAGTAAAGTTTAAAAGATACCCGTTTACACTCCATCCTCCCCCTTTTGTCGAAGCAAAAAGTTATACTGTGGATTATGGTTGGAGCATATAGGTTGGAGGGTTGAGAAGAAGACATGAGAAGAGGGTACGTGCTCCGAGTATATAGGTTTGAATTATGAGGAGAAGATATAAGAAATAAAGATGAAGGTGATTGTATGTTCCTTGGATAGTTTAGAAAAAGTCATGAGAGATGAGAAGTAGGCAAGAGAAGAAGGTAGGTACTTTGAGTGTATAGGATGAAGGAAAAAGAAAAATGTAGATGTTCCAAGTATATTGGTTGGCGGAATGAGAAGACAACATGAGAAATAAGGTTGAGATGGTTTTGTATTTCTTGGATAATTTAGATGAGGTTATAAGAAATGAGAAGAAGGCTGAAGAAGAAGGTAGGTACTTCAAGTATATAAATTGAAGGTATGAGAAGAGGACCTTAAGGTTGAGGGTGAATTTGAAGTGGAGGAGGTGGAGTATTTGGAGTACGAATGAAACCTTCATCGTATTTGACAATCCTCAATCCTATCTTCCTATAAAGGTGAGCTTGCATCATCCAAGTGAAGTCTTCTATCATTATGGTTAAACTAAATCCATGCTATTAAACCACATAGCTCCTAGCTCCCCCTTGCTTATTGCATCCCCATGATAATTACATTCCTTGTATATTGACTCTAACGGATCCATGGATAAAATAAATTGGCATCGATGCTCAAGAAGTTCGATGCAATTTAAATGAGCAAAACGCTTGCAAGTGCTCCCCCTCGGTGTATGCTCCCCCTTGTTTGGGGCACCAAGGAATCAAGATATTGTTGTGCTACAAAACAAAGTTAGTAGACAAGTGCACATATACATATAGCAAAACATTAGCGGGGAACTAGACATGCACTTCTAGGTTTTATTATTCTAAAGTATGACACTTTGAAAGAGAAGTAGAAACTAGACACAAGTAATCATTATTTTAAAAAACAAAGTAAATGATGAAATAAAAAGAATCGAGACGTATGTTTACGGAGAAAAATTAGACCGACTTTTAATAAACAAGAATGGGATTCGTTTATTGATTGACACAAAAATATTATGAGAATAACATTTTAAAAGTAGACGAATGACACTTAATATCTTGGCAAAATATGTCAATATATATATATATATATATATATATATATATACACACACACACACACATATACTTTAAAAGAATAAAAAGAAAAATAAGACGAGGATGGAGACGATGTGCTCTTGGATGTGAATGAAAATGATTCCATAGAGCCGAAAAGTGGGAAAGGATGAGCGATACTAAAGAAGGAACATGTTGACGAGAGGTTGATAGAAAAGATTGATATATCATTTGCACTAACAATTGATGTGCATATGATCCTATCGAGACAAAAGTGGATGATTGGGAATTCAAAGGTTTGTTTGGTGTTTTGTTGGTTGACAATGTTGAGGAACAAAGGTGGGATGTGAAATGAGGTAGTTTTCTTTATGGGTGGTAAATAATGAGAGACTCAACAATTGGTGACTCAATAACATTTAAGATTGAATATCTTTTTAGTATCTTCACTTTCTAGAAAGTGTAAATTTTAGTGTAGAGTGACATTTTGCATTAAAATTACTTAAATATTTCAGATGAAATAATTAGGTTATCAAGGGATATAGTAGGAATTCTAATAGTAACAAGACTATTAGAAGAGAGAAGAAATGTTTAGAATTGAGAAGAAACTAGAGACGAGGAGACTTATTAGAAGTGAAAAGGAACGTTTAGAAGTGAGAAGAAACTTTAGAAGTAGAAAGACTATTAGAAGTGAAAAGACTACTAGAAGAGAGAAGAAATGTTTAGGAATGAGAAGAATTGTCTATGAATTGATACAAGACATATGCGAGATGTGAGGACCAAGGTTTGTATGTGAGGGGATTTATTATGAAGTGATGGATTGTAAGTCTATCAATCGTAAGGAATGTGTTTGATAATGAGACGCATTTCATTATGAAATTCACTTGACTCTTGAAAACATAAGCAACAATGCTTATGAGTGTTGGGATGTGAGGATGACCCATTGATTTAATTTAGAGAGATATTGGGTATAGTTTAGTGTGGATGACGTCAACTCGTAGAAGAAAGAAAGGAATTGTTAGGTTTCTGGAATAAAAAAATAAATTGGTATTACAAGCTGCTGCGGCGGTTCCAGATAAATCTGGGGGATCCAGAATAGCTCTGGGGCCCCCCCCCCCACCACCCCCCCCCCCCCCCCCCCCCCCCCCCCCCACCCCCCACCCCCCCCCCCCCCCCCACCCCCCACCCCCCCCCCCCCCCCCCCCCCACCACCCCCCCCCCCCCCCCCCCCCCCCACCCCCCCCCCCCCCCCCCCCCACCCCCACCCCCTCCCCCCACCCCCCCCCTCCCCCACCCACCCTCCCCCCCCCCCCCCCCCCCCCCCCCCCCCCCCCCGCCCCCCCCCCCCCCCCCCCCCCCCCCCTCCCCCCCCCCCCCCCCCCCCCCCCCCCCCCCCCCCCCACCCCCCCCCCCTCCCCCCCCCCCCCGCCCCCCCCCCCCCCCCCCCCCCCAAACTCCCCCCCCCCACCCCCCCCCCCCCCCCCCCCACCCCCCCCCCCCCCCCCCCCCCACCCCCCCCCCCCCCCCACCCCCCCCCCCCTCCCCCCCCCCCCCCCCCCCCCCCCCCCCCCCCCCCCCCCCCCCCCCCCCCTCCCCCCCCCCACCCCCCCCACCACCCCCCCCCCCCACCCCCCCCCCCCCACCACCCCCCCCCCCCCCCCCCCCCCCCCCCCCCACCCCCCTCCCCCCACCCACACCCCCCCCCCCCCCCCCCCCTCCCCCCCCCCCTCCCCCCCCCCCCCCACCCCCCCCCCCCCCCCCCCCACCTCCCCCCCCCCCCCCCCCCCCCCCCCCCCCCCCCCCCCCCCCACCCCCCTCCCCACCCCCCCCACCCCCCCCCCCCCCCCCCCCCCCCACCCCCCCCCACCTCCCCCACTAATTATTGAAAACCGCCAACAGGAAAGGCTTGGTTTTTGAACGAATTTTGTGAAGGGAGTGACATTAATTTGCATTTTCGCTAATTAAAAATATTTAAAGTACTTCGGATGAAGTAGTTAAGTTGTCACGACACGGAATAGAACACAGACTAGAATCGAAACTAGAAGAAAAGAAAAGAACGATTTATTAAATGTGTTTCATCATTCCAAAACTTTGACGAAGATAATTTAATGACTCACGCTTGAGGGGTAAAGAAAGAATGTCGGCGATGTTATCTTCAGACGCAACCTTTTCGATGGAGATGTTTCCTTTTGGACATTGTCCCGAAGGAAATGGTGACGTATCTTCGGTGTGTTTCGTACGCGAAAATAATAATAATAATAATAATAATAATAATAATAATAATAATAATAATAATAATAATAATAATAATAATAATAATAATAATAAAGAAGAAAACAAACGAAGATAGAGACGACGAGCTTGACAATGTCAAGACGGATGGTGGTTAGCGTACGATAAACTATACTCAAAAAGTTATGTAGCTCTTCCTGAGCATTGCGAATGTTCATAGAACAATCACACGACGAGGTATACGGTTGTCTTAAAGGTGGTAGCGGAAATAGTGGAGGAAAGATATTAGCCATCTCTATGGTTGAAGAGGCGTGGTTGAGTGAGAAGGAAGAGGTGTGATCGAAAGACAATGAGTGTTTTCGTCTAAGAGAAAAGAATGTTTTTGTCGAAGAGAAAGAATGTTTCTTCGAAGAGAAATAATGTTTCCGTCGAAGAGAAAAGGATGTTTTCGTCAAAGAGAAAAGGATGTTTTCGTCGAAGAGAAAAGGATGTTTTCGTCGAAGAGAAAAGGAGAGCGTTTTAACTTATGTTGTTAAAAGTCTTGAATAGGGATTTTCGGATATGACTTTTAACGTTTGCGATCGCAAGTTAAAGATACTTGAATATTTTGGATGAAATATTTAAGTTGTCAAACCTACTAGTAGGAGTGTTAGATTTGTATCTAACTTTTTCTTGACAAAAGAGTGGATTATTCGAACGAAAGCAAGATGATGATTAAGAAAATGTGTGAGTGAAGACTCTAGGAGATATAAAATCGTTTTATGACTCTTTTGACTTTTTACATTTGTGACACGGACGCGAAGAAAAATATTCTAGTGTGATAAGATATATACCTAGATGCATAAGATATATAGATTTAAGCATGTAAGTTTATCTAAGCATACATCAAAACAATAATCAATAAGATTAACGTGTAAGACTATATGACATTTAAATATAAATTGTCATACATTAAACTAACATAGTGTAGGTGCACAATTAACACGTAAGTCATGTAAAATGATGCATACAAAATGTGATAATTTTAAATGTAATCATCATGTAAAACATGTTAGCATTTAGCACTTAGGAACATGTGTTATTTAGATAAACTAAGAGATATTTTATCTAATTTTCTAGAAAAAGGCAAATGCTTTTACAACAAACATGCATTCAATAGCTAAGAAAATACACGTTGAGCATCAAGACAAACATGAAAGCATATAGTTGCATTACGTAAGAGCACGTTATCATCTTGAAACTTCAAAGCACATATGTGAAATGCATGTAGTCTAGATTGACTAAGGGGAAACCTAACTTCTACTTGCTTAGTGTGCACTCCTAATAAAATATAAAGTCTATCGATGTAGACTATCATTAGGCACATTTAAGAAGAGCCATTTAATCAAATTAAAGAATGAATATGAGACTATCACCAGTGGTGCTCAATTTAGGCTAAACACGACCATTTTTACGGGTTATACCACGAACTGATAAATGCTTATTTGTATATATTAATTACCCAGGATTTTGCCAAATAAAAGCCAAGAAAATGCCAAAAGGATAGAAAAATGTGTGCTTTTGTGTCTATTGTGCAGGAAAGAATAATAAAGACAAAAGGAAGGAAAAACGATCAAAAACCGACAAGAAACGGAGAAGACAAGAAAAAGAGTGAAGACGGGAAGCCAAATCAATCAAAAGATAC
>BQNB010086717.1:9162-28111 GCA_026074375.1 Tanacetum coccineum | reverse complement strand
TGGGACATCTATCTCAACCATAAACTCACACAATGTAGCCTTTCTGTCCTCTAGCAGCACTAACAGTGCAACTAGAGCAGTTAATACTGCTTAGGGTGTTTATACTGCTAGTACTCAGGGTGCTGTTGATAGCTCAACAACAGTTGAAAATTTGAGTGATGCTGTGATTTATTCCTTCTTTGCTAGCCAACCAAGTATTCCACAACTTGATAATGAAGATCTACAACAAATCCATCCTGATGATCTAGAAGAGATGGATTTGAGGTGGAACATTACTATGCTGACTATGAGGGCAAGAAGATTCTTGAAGAATACTGGAAGGAAACTAGACATGGCCAACAAAGAAAGAATTGGATTTGACAAGTCCAAGGTGGAGTGTTTCAACTGCCACAAGAGAGGACACTTTGCAAGGGAGTGCAGGGCACCCAAGAATCAAGACAACAGAAACAAGGAGCCTACAAAAAGGACTGTGCCAGTTGAGGAAACTACTTCAAATGCCTTAGTGTCTCAATGTGATGGCTTTGGCTATGACTGAAGTGACCAAGTAGAAGAAGGTCCAACCAATTTTACTCTTATGGCTTATTCTTCAACAAATTCAAGTTCTTCTACAAACTTTGAGGTATCTAATGACTCAAATTGTTGTTCATCTTGTTTAGAATGTGTCAAAAATCTAAAAGAACAAAATGAACAATTAGTAAAAGGCTTAAGAACAGCTAAGATAAGTGTTGTCTCTTATAAAATTGGTTTAGAATCTATAGAATCTAGACTGTTAGTCTTTAAGAAAAATAAGTCTGTGTATGAGAAAGATATAAAACTCTTAAAATGTATAAAGATTTAGATATTAAAGAGCTTAAAAGGAAGTTAGATTTGGCTATAAAAGAAAAAGATAAGGTTCAACTTACAGTAAAAAAATTTGAAAATTCATCAAGAAGCCTAAGTGAACTTCTAGACAGACAGATAATAGATAAGTGTAAAACAGGATTAGGGTATAATGCTATCCCACCTCCCTATACTAGGAATTTTATGCCATCAAAATCTGATTAGTTTATCCTAGTCTAGATGATTTTGTTGATATGAATGAGTCTGCTAGTGAATCTGTAGTTGAAAAGCCTACTGTTGAGACTAATGAACCTAAGACTGCTAGGAAAGAAAATGAAGCCCCAATTATTGAGGATTAGGTATATGAAAGTGAGGAAGAAGTTATGCCTAAGATTAAAACTGTTAAGATGTTTAATAAACCTAGTTTTGCTAAGATAAACTTTGTCAAGTCTACTAAGCAAGTAAAATCTCCTAGGAACACATCAGTTGATAAAAATAGGCAAAACACACCTAGTCCTAGAGGAAACAAGAGAAATTAGAACCAGCAGATGTCTCAAAAATTAGGGAATGATTTTGAGATGTTCAACAAAGCTTGTCATGTGTGTGGTAGTTTTGAACATTTAAGGAAAGATTGCAATAACTGGTATAATAATCAAAGGTTTGAAAAACTAGTTTGGACCAATGTTCAAAGGGTAAACAAACAGAATTTCTCTAAATTAACTCACCCCAGTCCAAAAAGGAACATGGTTCCAAGAATAGTCTTAACTAGGCCTGGCCCAATTTCACTTATTGCTGTTAGACCAGTTAATACTGTTCAACCAAGAACAGTAGTAAATAATGCAGGACCCATGAAAAATGTTATTAATAATACATATTCAACTGTTAGAAGGCCTTTTAACAAAATAACAATAGCTAATAACAGTAATTTTAATAAGAGGGTTAATACTGTTAATGATAAAAATGTTAATGCTGCTAGGCCAAATGCAGTAGTTAATACTGCTAGGCCAAAAGCAATTCTTAGTGCTGTTAAGGGAAACAAGGGAAATGTTGTTAAGGCCTCAGCATGTTGGGTTTGGAGACCAAAACATAAAGTCTTAGACCATGTCTCTAGAAACAATGGTGCATCAATGTCCTTTAAAAGATTTGACTATGTTGATGCACAAGGCAGATCCAAGTCAGTAATGGCTTGGGTCCCCAAACAAAACTAATTCTCCTACCATTATGTGCAGGGCAATCCACAACAAGATTTGAAGGATAAAGAAGTGATTGACAGTGGATGCTCTAGGCACATGACAGGAAATAGATCCCATCTTACAGATTATGAAGAAATTGATGGAGGATTTGTTGCCTTTGGAGGAAATTCCAAAGGAGGGAAAATTACTGAGAAAGGTAAAATAAGAACTGGTAAATTAGACTTTAAAGATGTGTATTTTGTAAAGGAACTAAAGTTTAACCTCTTTAGTGTCTCACAAATATGTGACAAGAAGTGTAGTGTTCTATTTACTGATACTGCATGTGTTATTCTATCCCTAGACTTTAAGTTAACTGATGAAAGTCATGTTTTGCTTAAAGTTCCTAGAAAGGATAACATGTACATTGTTGATTTAAAGAATGTTGTTTCTCAAGGAGGTCTTACTTATCTTTGCAAAAGCCACACCAGATGAATCTAATCTTTGGCATAGGAGGCTTGGACATGTAAATTTCAAAACAATGAATAAACTGGTAAAGGGAAACCTTGTAAGAGGTTTACCTTCAAAACTCTTTGAAATTAATCAAACTTGTGTTGCTTGTCGGAAGGGAAAGCAACACAGAGCTTCTTGTAAGACCAAAATAGTCAGTTCAATCAGCCAACCATTACAAATGTTGCATATAGATTTTTTTAGCCTAACATTTGTAAAGAGTTTAATGAAAAAGATGTACAGCCTAGTTGTTACAGATGATTTTAGTAGGTTTAATTGGGTTTTCTTTTTAGCCACTAAGGATGAAACTAGTGAAATCCTTAAAACATTCATAACAAGCATAGAAAATCTAATAGACCTTAGGGTGAAAGTGATTAGATGTGACAATGAGACTGGATTCAAGAATAGGGTCATGAATCAGTTCTGTGAAATGAAAGATATTAAGAGGGAATTTAGTGTTGCTAGGACTCCACAACAAAATAGAGTAGCAGAAAGGAAAAATAGGACACTAATAGAGGATGTTAGGACTATGCTAGCTGATTTAAAATTGCCAACAACTTTATGGGCTGAAGCAGTTAATACTGCTTGTTATGTCCAAAATAGGGTGTTAGTTATCAAGCCTCACAACAAGACCCCTCATGAACTTTTTCTAGGTAGAAAACCTGCCTTAAGCTTCATGAGACCATTTAGGCATCCTGTTACAATCCTTAATACCATAGATCACCTAGGTAAGTTTGATGGAAAAGCTAATGAAGGGTTCTTTATAGGATACTCTACCAATAGCAAAGCATTCAGAGTATTCAACAATAGAACTAGGATAGTAGAAGAGAACCTGCATGTTAAGTTTAGTGAGGATAAACCTAATATTGTAGGAAGTGGACCAAATTGGCTTATTGATATAGATGCTCTAACAAATTCAATGAATTATAAGCCAGTTGTTGCAGGAAATCAGTCTAATGGTAATGCAGGTACAAAAGCATGTGATGATGCTTGTAAAACTAGAATGGAGACAGTACCTAGAAAAAAATTACATACTGCTACCATTATGGACACAAGATCCACCATTCTGTTCTAGTTCAAAGGATTCTCCTGGATTCAAACCATCAAGGGAGGAGGAAAAGAAGGATGCTGAAGATCCAGGGAATAAGGATAGTGAGGTTACAAGTACAATAAAGCCAAGAGTAAATCAAGAGAAGGATGCAAATGTCAACAACACTAATAATATTAAAACTGTTAGTCCAACTGTTAATGTTGCTGGAATAATAGATAATATTGTTGCTGAGAATATAGTCTATGGATGTGCTGATGATCCAAATATGCTAGAATTGGAATAAATTGGCAGATTTAGTGATGTTGGAGATGTTAATTCAAGGGCTAACATGAATAATTTGGATACATACTTCCAAGTCAGTCCTGTTCCTACCACAAGAATACACAAAGACTATCCAATTGAACACATTATTGGAGACTTGAATTCAGCACCTTAAACAAGAAGAATGACAAGGAATTTAGAGGAACATGGGTTTCTTAGCACTACTCTTGAACAAAGTAGAAAGCATAAAGTCATTCAAAATTGCTTGTTTGCTTGCTTTTTATCACAGGAAGAACCCAAAAAGGTAGTTCAAGCACTAAAGGATTCAAGTTGGATAGAAGCTATGCAGGAAGAGCTTCTATAATTCAAGTTACAAGAAGTTTGGACCTTGGTAGAGTTACCAAATGGAAAAAGAGCTATTAGGACTAAATGGATTTTCAAGAACAAGAAGGATGAAAGAGGCATTATGATTAAAAATAAAGTAAGATTGGTTGCACAAGGATACACACAAGAAGAAGGAATAGACTGATGAGGTTTTTGCTCCTGTTGTTAGAATTGAAGCAATTAGGCTATTCTTAACCTATACCTCATTTAAAGACTTTGTGGTATATCAAATGGATGTCAAGAGTGCTTTTCTTTATGGTGAGATTAAAGAGGAAGTCTATGTTTGTCAACCACTAGGATTTGAAGATCCAGACTTTCCTGACAGAGTATACAAAGTAAAAAAGGCACTTTATAGACTGCATCAAGCTCCTAGAGCTTGGTATGAAACCTTGTTAACTTATTTATTAGACAATAGGTTTCAGAGAGGAAAGATAGACAAGACTTTATTTATCAGAAGGGACAAAGGTGATATTCTGTTAGTTCAAGTGTTGTAGATGATATCATTTTTGGCTCTACAAAGAAGTCATTATGCACTGAATTTGAGAAGATGATGCATAAGAAGTTTCAAATGAGCTCTATGGGTAAACTCACATTCTTCCTAGGACTACAAGTGAAGCAGAAGGAAGATGGGATTTTTATAAGTCAAGACAAGTATGTGACTGAGATTTTGAAGAAATTTGGCTTTAGTGATGTCAAAAGAGCAAGAACACCTATTGAAACCCAAAAGGCTTTGATCAAAGATGCAGATGGTGAAGATATAGATGAAAATTTATATAGATCAATGATTGGTTCATTGATGTATCTAACTTCTTCAAGGCCTGATATTATGTTTGAAGTATGTGCTTGTGCATGATTCTAAGTCAATCCTAAATTTTCATATCTTTATGCTGTGAAAAGGATCTTTAGATCCTTAAAAGGTTAACCTAAGTTGGGCCTTTGGTATCCCAAGGATTCACCTTTTGATTTGGTGGCATATACTAACAGTGACTATGCCGAAGCAAGCTTAGATAGGAAGTCCACAACAGGTGGTTGTCAATTCCTAGGGTGTAGATTGATTTCATGGCAATGCAAGAAGCAGACTGTGGTTGCTAATTCAATAATTGAAGCTGAGTATATAGCTTCTTCTAATTGCTGTAGATAGGTGCTTTAGATCCAAAATCAATTGTTGGATTATGGATATAACTTTATGCAGACTAAGATTCATATTGATAATGAGAGTACTATCTACATAGTGAAGAACCTTGTTTTTCACTCAAATATAAAGGAAATTGAGATTAGACATCACTTTATCAGAGATTCCAATGAGAAAAAGCTTATTCAGATGATAAAGATTCACACAAATCAGAATGTTGCAGATTTGCTCATAAAAGCATTTGATGTTAGCAGATTTCAATATCTGATTGCAAGTATTGGAATGCTTAACTTCTGATGTATTGATTGATAGGAGGTTAATTGTGTTAATATGCAACGGATTATACACAAATGATGATTTGAATGGAATAGAAAAGCTGCTAAGGATGGAAATTTGAGTTAGTGCTGGTAACTTTAAGTTTTTGCTGTTAAGTATAATTAGTGCTGCTAGTTATACTTAATACTGCTGAGTTAATACTGTTAGTTATACTTACTACTGCTGGTATAATTAATACTGTGAGAATTGAGAGAAATAGTGAGCTGAAAAATAGAAAGAGAGATGTATGAAAATAAAAATAGAAAGAGTGACTTTGTGAGCTAAAAGAATTAAGAGAATTGGTGAGAATGAAAAACAAAAAGAGAGATGTGCGACATAAAAACAGACAAATTGATTATGTGAGCAAAAAGAAATGAGAGAAATTAGTGAGCATAAAAACAAAAAGAGAGATGCGTGACATAAAAATAGACAGAGTGATTCAGTGAGAAAAAGAATTGAGAGATATAGTGAGAATAAAAACAGAAAGAGAGCTGTGTGATATAAAAACAAATAGAGTGAATTGGTGAGAAAAAGAATTGAGAGATATAGTGAGAATAAAAACAGAAAGAGAACTTGTGAGAATAAAAATTGATGATGGAAATGCTTTTTGGAATGAAATTAAAGTTAATGCTGGTGACTCAAAGTTAATCCTGTTAGGCATACACTTACTACTAGTAGTGTTAGTTAATGTTGTTAGGCATAAACTTACTACTGCTGGTTAAGTTAATACTGTCAGGCAAAACTTACTACTGCTGAGTTACTACTGTTGGGTCACTTAATGGTGTTAGGCTTAACTTAGTACTGCTAGTTCAAGTTAATGCTGTTGAGGGTGATTTCATAAATACTTCAATTGAGGGTTTCATTCAATCACTTAATCGATTTTAATCTTTGTTATACCCTCTAATCATAAACCCTAACTCAATTTCATTGTTAATCATCAAAACCCAACATCAATGGCTGCTCTAAAGTTCGCTAGTTCACATAACATGGTCGCATTCTTAGATAAACCCACTAAAAGTGATGGATTCGAGCAAATTATAGATTTTTTGAATGCACATCCTATCAAATATGTGTTAATGGTTAATCCCACAATCTATACTGCATGTATTGAGCAATTTTGGGCTACTGCAAAGGTGAAAACTATTAATGGAGAAGTGCATATTCAAGCCCTAGTGGATAAGAAGAAGGTGGTCATCACTGAGACAAGTATAAGAAGTGATCTTCAATTAGAAGATGCTAAAGGTACTGAATGTCTACCAAATGCTACCATTTTTGAATAGCTGACACTCATGAGGTATGAAAATCTTACACAAAAGCTTACATTCTATAAAGCTTTATTTTCACCTCAATGGAAATTTCTTATCCATACAATTCTGCAATGCCTTAGTGCTAAGACTACTGCTTGGAATGAATTTAGTAGCACTATGGCCTCTGCTATCATCTGTCTTGCCACAAACCAAAAATTCAACTTTTCCAAGTACATTTTTGATAATATGGTGAAGAACTTAGAGGGTGGGGTTAAATTTCTAATGTATCCAAGGTTTGTGCAAGTGTTCCTGGATCAACAAGTTGAAGGAATGTCCAAATATAAAGAGATTTATGTTACACCTTCTCACAGTAAGAAGGTCTTTGCTAACATGAAGAGGCAGGGAAAAGACTTTTCTAGTAGGGACACACCTTTATTTCTAACCATGATTGTTCAAGTACAAGAACAAGTAGGTGAAGGTTCAGAGATACCAACTGATTCCCATCATGCACCAACTACTACTTAACCATCAACATCTAAACCCCAGAAGAAATAGTCTAGAAGGAAACAAAGGAAGGAAACTGAAGTTTCTCAACTTAGTGGTCCTACAGAACCTGTAACTGATGATACTGAAAATGTGGCAAGTGTACCTACACATTCCAATGACTGAAACTAAATGAATTGATGGAACTTTGTACCAGCTTATCACAAAGAGTTCTTGACTTAGAGAAAACAATGACCTCTCAAGCTGCAGAGATTACTAAATTGAAAAAGTGAGTCAAGAAGCTAGAAGGGAAAAGGAAGTCAAAACCTCCAGGGATGAAAATATTATTTAAGATTGGTAAATCTACACAAGTTGTTTCCTCTGAAGATGAAGGTTTGGGTGATCAGGAGGATGCATCCAAACAGGGGAGGAAAATAGCTAATATTGATGCTGATGTAGAGGTTACTTTGGTTGATGAGACTCAAGGGAGGAATGATGAAGAAATGTTTGATACATGTATTCTTAATGATGAAGAATTGTTTGCAAAACAAGATGTGGTTGAGAAGGAAGTTAGTACTACTGAAGTTGCTACTGACAGTACTACAACAATAACTATTGATGAGTTAACTCTGGCTCAGACCTCAATAGAAATCAAAGTAGCTAAACCCAAGACTGTTACAACTGCTGCAACAACAACTACAACTGATGTTACAAGACCCAAGGCTAGAGGGGTTGTAGTTCAAGATCCAAGTGAATTTACAATAACAACATCACCTTCATAACCATCACAACTTCCACAGGTTAAAAACAAAGGTAAGGAAAAAATGGTTGAGCCTAAAAAACCTTTGAAGAATAAAGATCAAATTATGTTCAAGCTATGATGGATGCAGATTATGAGCTAGCTGCAAGATTACAAGAAGAAGAGCAAGGAGAATTGACTATTGAAGAAAAGTCAAGATTGTTTATGGAGCTCATGAATAAAAGGAAGAAGCATTTAACAAGACTTAGAGCAAAAGAGAAAAGAAGAAAACCACCAACTAAGGCTCAAAAGAGAAATACAATGTCTATTTATCTGAAAAACATGGCTAGATACAAGCATAATCAATTGAAGACCAAAAGCTTTGAGGATATTCAGATGTTATTTGACAAAGAAATGAAAAGAGTAAACACATTTGTAGACATGGATATAGAGTTGGTGAAAGGCAGTGAGACAAGAATAGAAGGAAGTTCTAAAAGAGCAAGAGAAGAACTTAAATCTGAAAATTTAAAGAAGCAGAAGTTAAATGAGAATGTAGAAGCTGAAGTAGATGATGAAAAAGAGATGAAAAAGCATATTGAGATAGTTCCAGATGATGAGGTAGCAATTGATGCTATACCTCTAGCCACTAAGCCTCCAATCATTGTTCACTGGAAAATCATCAAAGAAGGAAAGATGGGATACTTTCAAATCATAAGAGCTGATGGAAGTTCAAAGAGGTACACATCAATGATTAAGATGCTTCTGAATATTAATAGAGAAGACTTGGAAACTCTCTGGAAGTTGGTTAAAGCTAAGCATGGGTTAACAAGGCCAGAGGAGGCATATGAAAGAGTGTTATGGGGTGATCTAAAAGTGATGTTTGAACCTGATGTAGAAATTGAAGTGTGGAGGAATCTATAAGGACACAAAGTGACAATTTGGAAGCTATTTTCTTCAAGTGGAGTACCAGCTTATCTCTGATAAGTTGGAGCTTTTAGATGGGCTTATGTTGGATGATAAGCCAAATTTTGATGGGCTTATGGACAATACCAGCTTATCTCTGATAAGCTGGAGCTTTTAGACAAGCTCCTTTGAGCATTTATGATCCTTGTTTGAGCTAGGATCAAGGTACACTTAATTTTCTCTCTTATTTAGCTCAAATATTAGCTTATAAATGTTTAGCTTATAGATCTGCTTATCATTGCTTATTATCTGTTTGATTGTGCTTATTTTTCATTTATTTGCTTAGTCTAATATATGTTTTAGCTTATTTCAAACTTTTATAGTGTAAAAATGCAAAACCAAAATTTAAAGGAGTGTTTGGCACAAGCAGCACAAACTTTTGTTAGTGCTGCCTAAGCTATTTTGGCCTTTGAAACATCTTTAATCAGCTTAAACTTAGTCTATTTATCATTTGTTATAAGTTTTCAAAGTCTAAATCTAAGTTTTAAGGAATTTTCAAATCAAGGTTTGAATCTGTGGTATCCTTGGTTGATATTTAAGCTTGTTTGATCTGAACTTGATTAGTAGCTTGTTAGTGTTGTTTTCATATTTGTTTTAAGTCCTTAATGCAGTAGTTATGAGTTAGAGTAGGTTTGCAATGGCCATTTTGTTTTTAAGCTAAATCCGTCTAAGTTTTCTAGTCTTCTTTTCAAATTTCCAAAAGCCGGTTTTCATTAGTAAATCTAGGTAAGATAGATTTAGTTTTAAGGTCTGAATTTGATTATATAAGCTTATTGGACAACAAGCTTAATCTGTTTTCACTTTTTAAGTCTTTTCATTAGTTTTTAGTAGCTTAATTTTAGGGCTGCATTTTGCTATTTACAAACTTCTAAAATCCTAAAACACAAGTAGTTTAGTCTGTCTTTTTCATTTACTTTTTTTTCTAGCTTATTTCCTTTTGGTTGTGCTTAATTCTTGCTTATTTGACTTCTTTGGTTATCAAACTTAATCTGTTTTTACTTTGTAGCTTATTTCTTTTGCTTATTAATCTTTAGGATAGCTTAGAAAGTGGTAGTTTAGTCCTAAGTCCTGTTTTGATGTTTACTGTCTTTTAGCTTATTAAGAGTTTTTCAGCTTATAATGTTAGCTTATTTTTGGTCCTTTTTGCTTATTTGAGTCTAGTGTTAGGTACATTTAGATTATTTAGAATTTGTCCTAGCTTATAGGGTCTTTTAGGCTTATTCAGTTAAGCTCAAAAGCTTGTTAAGTTTTTAAGCATTTCTGCCCTTTTAGTTAGCTTAGTACCAGCTTATTTTGTGAGTTTCATATAAAAGTCCTTTTATTAAGTTTGCTTATTTTCATTTGTTCTTTCATAGTTTCAAAAAGAAAAAGAAAAAAATTGTTTTATAAAAAAGAAAGGTCGCAGGGGTCGAACCTGTGACCTCTCCTTCACAACCCCAACGCTTTAGTACACACACTCACTACCAACAGCCCTTGGGTCGTTTTCGTTAATAGTTTACACTAGTTAATTAATATTGTGTTATTTTGGTTTATGCTTATAAAGCTTATTTGGTTATTTTAACAGCTTATCCGTAGGGCTTATTTCCAGTTTGTATTTTTCTTAGCTTTTAAATAGTTAAGTGTAATTTTCATGAATTTTTTAGATTTTTATATAATAGCTTAGCATTTTGGTATTATTTTTAGATTAAAACTGTTTTTAAGTCATAATTAATAAAATAAAAGTCAAAAATATATTATTCTTTTTTCTTAAATTATTTTTAATCATTTAGGACCTTTAGAAATTAAATTTGCATTTTTAGGGTTAAAATTTGATAATTTAGGTTTTCAAGTCGCGTTTTTAGATTCCCGTTATCGTTTTAATGCTTAATGTTTTAATTGTGCCTTTTTAGATTAGCGTGCCTTAAATTTACTTTCCATTTGCGTTATTAGAATTAGAAACCAAATCCAAATATTTTATGACAATCAAGCTCGATTCCCGACATAAACGTAAATTTCCATTCACCTCTCACCGAGGAGAACGATACCCGTGTTGATTACTTATTATTCTTTCCTAAGAATTCATTTGATGATACTTTGATTTAGTATACGTTTGTATGTATATATTTCATATATATAATATATATATATATATATATATTATTATAATATATATATATATTATATAAAGTTATTATATATATTATGATATTTATATATTATATTATATATATATCAAGAGGTTTGTATTTGACGAACATCAAAATGGCACCGTTGTCGGGGAGAGGTGTAATGATTTTTTCGGGATTGTTTGTATTTGAGTTTTGAAGATCCTTTTTTCGGAAAGTTTATTTTCATACTTATTAAAAATATAAAAAACCAAAAATATTTTCCATTTTTTTTATTTTTCCTTTCCTTTTATAAATATTTAAAAAATACCAAAAATATTTTTCTTTCTTATTTGTATGTATTATTTGAAATATCTATAAATATTATTCTCTATCCCCTTATTCGATTAATTCTTATTCTCTTAACCTTCTTATTTGATAATTCTTCAACATGTCTTGGTTTTCACGATGCTCATGGTGTAGAGGTCCGTTTAACGGTGGAAATTGTTGACGTTGTACTAATGTGAGTTTCAGAGACGAATATGTCCGTAACCCCGAACCCATTTCAAATGATGAAACACCCGATTTTTCGTACCCACCTTCATAAACCCCAACATCTTCGTTAGACCAATGGCATTGTTTTCATTGTAAAGATCTGTTAGAAAAAGGTGAACATTGTAAAAGGTGTTCTTACAAGTGGTGTGGATCTGGTCTTAGTAAAGGATTTTGCTTCATTTGCGCTTCAAGTAATGGAGATTCATCCAATAATGATCTTAATCCGAACTCTTTCAATGATCCTCCAAACGATTTCACCCACCCTCCACAACCCCAATACGAGAGATACTTGTGCGAATTATGTGGGAACAATTCTCATTTTGGTTATGATTGTCCACCACGGTTCCTGCTTGTGTATGAGCAGGAACCGAGCTACAATCAAACCTATAGTGATAATTATTATCCACAAAATTTACCGAGTTTTCCACCATAATATCTTTGCTGTCAAAGCTGTGGGGGTCCTCATGAAAGTTTTCAATGTCAACCAATGAATCAAAACTACTTTGAGCCTAATCCTATCTATAATTCTAGCTATTTCGGTTTTGACCAACCCCCACAGTATTCCATAAATCATCAAGAAGACCTTAATCAGCAAAGGATAAGTGATGTACACAATGGATGGGATAAAATAGATGAGTTAAAGAATGAACTTCTTCAAATGATACAATCATTTTGTGAAAAGTTTCTTCAATAAAAGCAAGCGGCTAGCATTGATCAATCACCTCTTCAAGAAATGAGTCTCTAAGAAATGGAGTATCTTAAGCAACATTATTTAGATGAAATGTTAAGTTTAAGTATTGACTTAGGTATTAGAGATTATCGTGATGAGAAAATAAATATTCGTTTTAGACGGGAATGTGAAGATATGATTGATGAGCTTAAAGGTAAATTCAATGGAATGAGTATTGATATTAATAAAAAGATAGAACTTGAGCGTTTAGAGCAGGTGGCTAATCTTAGTACTTATCCTTAGCAACATTTCAACTCTTTTTGCTATAATGACGATGATGACTATGATTATGAGGAAAGATCTATTCCTTTGAGAGATATTATTTATGAACTTCCTCCGTTTATTGCAATCACATCCGTTTTACCAAATTTAGAGCTCGAGGACTCTCTCATCATGGGGGATGAGCATATTTGCACTATTCCTAAAAAGGAATCAGACGAATTCATAAAGTCTAGTGTTGAGGATCTTGTTCCAATCCCAAGTGAGTCCGAGGATACATCCGGGAGTGATAGTGAGTGAATTTTACCTTCGTGTGGTAATTTCTCTCCCATTAACATTTATGAGGAAAAATCCATGACTTTTTCTAACTCTCTTTTCAATTCAAATGACAATTCTACTTCTAGTGATGACGAGTCACTATTCGATGAGGACATTCTGGAATACAATGTTAAAATTTACTCGAATCCTCTTTTCAAATTCGATGACGAATACATCTGTAGTGACGTAAATCCTCTTTTTGATGAGGTGTTAGAGGACATTGAGTGCAAGGTTTCTTATGATTCTAACCTTGATGAGTCAAATTTCCTAGTCACACCTCTTACCGATTCTAATGAGGATGAGTGTTCACTCCTAGTGACGACGTTGAGATTTTACTTCACCATGATTCGTCCACACCAATGATAAGTGTTGTTTCCATTCTCGAGGGGTTCAGAGAATGATGATTTATTTGATTTGGAATCTAAAAAGAATGATTAGAAGAAGAATTTGTACGATGATCCGATTGATGATTTGATTTTCGACCCGGGAGGAGATGTTGATGAAATAGATGCTTTTCTTGATATTGATATTCTGACGAATATTAAGGACGATTTATATGACTCAGAGGGATATGTACTCTATCTTGAGAGTTTGCTTAGTGATGATACTACCCCTAGTCCCCCTCCTGAGGTGTTCCTCGATCGTGACCCAAGAAGTTTAAGAGATATTAATGATTTGAAAATTATGGTCAAAGTTTTTGACCACGGGATTCATGAGACAATTTTTTCTCCAACATATGTGAGCTTACCCTTTGAGGATCTCCATTATCTTTCCTTCAAATATGTTATCTAAATTTTTCTTCCTTACTTCACCTATCCGGTGGAATCTCCTTTTCTTCTCTCCTCCGAGAGTGAGGATATCATTTTTGACCCCGGCATCTCCGCTTATAGTTTCTATTCCTTAGAACTGGTGGCATATAAATGTCCAATGGAAGTTTGCTCTTCCACGTGTTTCGTCCCTAATATTACGATGATATGGGGAGAGTCAAGCTAGAGACTCGCAAAAAAACAAGCGCTTCGCGGGTGGAAACCCATGCTTATCCCTAGTAGTAGTATGTTAATGAATAAGTGTGATGCGAGGAGGCTCGCCTCTTCCTTTCTCATGTTTCGTGTTTTGTGTGTTATGTCCAGTATTGCTCGGATTTTGAAGGCTCTCGTGCTCGTGGTTTTGTCCATCGTTCACTCGATCTTCAATCCTTCACATGCTTATATATGGGAATCCGATATTCTAGATCTTATTGATTAACGTTTATCTATTAGAATAATTAATAAACGGCTTTAGATTTGCTTAGAGACACCTTAATATGTGGATTATGCCTTGAAATTAGTATGGAGGTGACAGTCTCACATTGAGGACAATGTCTAGTTCTAGTATAGGGGGGATCTTTCAATTCGATCTTACTTGCATTTGCTTTGTCTTCACGTAACCTTGTTTTCCCACCAAAAAATAGCAAAAATATGCCAAAATTAAAAAAATTTCAAAAATAGAATAAGTGTTTTGACACGATGTTTTGTCTTATTAAGGAATAAAATTTTGACTTGATTGAGCATGTTGCGCTCTTGCTTGCCTCTTAACTTATATAAATTTAAGCTTTTGCTAGTCTTTTATACAAGAAGCTTTAAAACGCGAATTCTAGCTTGAAAAAGCCAAGAGTTTGCAAGTTTCCATGATAGACTTTAAATATGTAAAGCTTGTTTTATTAGACTAAGCATTCGCGAATCTTTTTATTAAATATTTTAAATTTGCGAAGAACGAAAAATGATAGAGTTTTATATAAGTTAGATGCTAAACATAGAGTAGTTGGATCTCTTTAAGGCTCATAGAGCTTAATTATGGCTTTTTGCTCCCATCAGCTTAATAAACGTAATATAATTGTTGAATAAATAAAGTTACTTTAGGTTTTTGCGATTCTTATTTTAAATCACTTCGTAGAGATTCCTTCTGGTGAAAGAAAGGTACACATTGAGGTTTTGTCAGTGTTGCGGGGAAATAGGCTACTGTCTCTTGTCGGCTTACAACAGATGTGGCAGTTGTTAAAAGACCGCAAAACTTGAAATTTGGCTAATAATAATAATAATAAACCGAAGCCGAAATAAGACCACTACCTCTTGCCGGCTCACAACCCATATGGTAGTGGGTTTAAAGGGTAGAGGTAATAATAATAATAAAAACTGTGGGCTGATAAAAGTTTACTGTCTCTTGCCGGCTCACAACCGATGTGGCAGTCTTCTAAATAAGGCACATAGTAATAATCTGAGAATGATAAAAGTTTGTTGCATCTTGCTGTCTCACAACCGATGTTGCAGCCTTCTAAAAGGTCGAGGAAATTACCAAGGTCGAAATAAGACTCCTGGACCATGGTCGGCTCGCATACCGATGTGGCAGTTGTTTAAAGGACCAAGGTTTAATAATGTTGCAATAATAATAAGAATAAAGCTAAATTTAGACTCTGTGGTTATCTAAATAAAGCCTCCGTCTCTGGACTCGTAGTTTAGTTGTTTCAAATGAAATATAAAGGATAACCCCTAAATCATGCGAAATTAGAACCTTAATGTGGACCTTATTCTGACTATATCGTCTTTTTAGAAAAGGATTTCAAACTAATTGTGGTCTAAATCGGGTTTACTTTATGTGAATAAGGCATTAATTTATTTGTCACCAATAATGATAATAATAAAATCTTTAGAGATTTAGGAATAAGGGAGCAGAAAGTGGCTATGCGTACACAATTAGCATTTATGAGTAGTGTTAGGATCTTAACTTGTATTTAACAATGATTTCATTTTTAAGCTTGGTTTGGGGCAGGTGAAAAATCAAGGATGATGAATTTATCCTTTTAGTGCTTATTGTTCTGTAAAGTTATGATATGTATGAATAAATGCATGAAATTGGTAAAAAGGGGGGCTTTTCAAAACTAGTGATTTCTTAATCCCCTTAGATGAACACTTAGCTACTTTTCGAGGTAATTAGTCTAAGGGGGTTGAAATTGTTGGTTTTCTAAGTTTGTATTTATGACATTGCGTGAGGACACGACAATAGTTTAGTATAGGGGATTTTGGTATGTGCTTAATTACACATACCTTTTACCTAATAAAACGAACCTATATGACCTAAAACAGATGAAAAATACAGTGTATATGTTTGTTTTTGGTTATTGTGTCCTGCAGGTACCGTATATTTAACAAAAGGACAAAAACAAGGTAAAACAGACAAACCGAGCATGGGTATGGAATGAGCATGAAAAATAAAAATTGAAGGCATATACATCCTTCTTGAGCCAACCCGTACCCATTTTAATGGGCCGGGTCAGCCATTAACCTTGTATCTATAAATAAAACCCTAGCCCATTTATTAATCCAACCCAAGCCCAATATCCTGGCCCAGCACCCTTTTTATAACCTGGGTCCAACAATATAACATACGGGGTCAAATGTATATAAAAACGAGTCAACATTTACTGTTGATCGTCTTTTTCCCTCTCAAATTTTACACAGAGCAAAATCACACAGGTAAAATCAAATCACTCATCCACACACGCCCCTTAGTGCTTCTAGAAGGACACCTTTGACACCTCTAACACCTATTTTTGCCACGCTGGCAATCCCGTGGATGCCTATTGGATAGTATTACGTGGAAGAGTGATCAAGGGCTCATAGTTGATGGATTTGAGTTTGTTATAATCAATGGCTTGGATTAAAGGATGGGGGAGCATCTCAAGGTCTAGAAGACTCTTCTCATATCTATAAAATAGTGGCAGTAAATCACACAAAAGAATCATCTAGGAGTAGGATTAGATTAAAGTAGCGTAGATTTAATTTCCAGCTTAATTTCTGCTTATTTTAATGTTTAATGTATTTTTCTTTCAAGTTTGATGTAATCTTTTAAGTTTTAATGAAATTGAAGTTTTTATAAATTCTGTCTTTTAAATTCTGTTTTATTCAATTGCATTTCACTTAATCATGTTTTAAAGAAGTTTAATTCTCTCATAAGCTTAATTGAGCTTTTTGTTCTTTAATTCTCCCCAAAATTTACCTCAACTTATGTTGGATGATAAGCCGTATTTGGATGGGCTTATGGACAATACCAGCTTATCTCTAATAAGCTGGAGCTTTTAGACAAGCTCCTTTGAGCATTTATGATCCTTGTTTGAGCTAGGATCAAGGTACACTTCATATTCTCTCTTATTTAGCTCAAATATTAGCTTATTAATGTTTAGCTTATAGATCTGCTTATCATTGCTTATTATCTGTTTGATTGTGCTTATTTTTCATTTATTTGCTTAGTTCAATATCTGTTTTAGCTTATTTCAAACTTTTATAGTGTAAAAATGCAAAACCAAAATTTAAAGGAGTGTTTGGCACAAGCAGCACTAATTTTGTTAATGCTGCCTAAGCCATTTTGGCCTTTGAATCATCTTTAATCAGCTTAAACTTAGTCTATTTATCAGTTGTTATAAGTTTTCAAAGTCTAAATCTAAGTTTTAAGGAATTTTCTAATCATGGTTTGAATCTGTGGTATCCTTGGTTGATATTTAAGCTTATTTGATCTGAACTTGATTAGTAGCTTGTTAGTGTTGTTTTCATATTTGTTCTAAGTCTTTAATGCAGTAGTTATGAGTTAGAGTAGGTTTGAAATGGCCATTTTGTTTTTAAGCCAAATCCGTCTTAGTTTTCTAGTCTTCTTTTCAAATTTCCAAAAGCCAGTTTTCATTAGTAAATTTAAGTAAGATAGAATTAGTTTTAAGGTCTGAATTTGATTATATAAGCTTATTAGACAACAAGCTTAATCTGTTTTCACTTTTTAAGTCTTTTCATTAGTTTTTAGTAGCTTAATTTTAGGGTTGCATTTTGCTATTTACAAACTTCTAAAATCCAAAAACACAAGTAGTTTAGTCTGTCTTTTTCATTTACTTTTTTTCTAGCTTATTTCCTTTTGGTTGTACTTAATTCCTGCTTATTTGACATCTTTGGTTATCAAACTTAATCTGTTTTTACTTTGTAGCTTATTTCTTTTGCTTATTTATCTTTATGATAGCTTAGAAAGTGGTAATTTAGTCTTAAGTCCTGTTTTGATGTTCACTGTTTTTTAGCTTATTAAGAGTTTTCAGCTTATAATGTTAGCTTATTTTTGGTCCTTTTGGCTTATTTGAGTCTAGTGTTTGGTACATTTTGATTATTTAGAATTTGTCCTAGCTTATAGGGTCTTTTAGGCTTATTCAGTTAAACTCAAAAGCTTAGTAAGTTTTTAAGCATTTCTACCCTTTTAGTTATCTTATTACTAGCATATTTTGTGAGTTTCATAAAAAAGTCCTTTTATTAAGTTTGCTTAGTTTCACTTGTTTTTTCATAGTTTCAAAAAGAAAAATAAAAAAATGTTTTATAAAAAAAAGGTCACAAGGGTCGAACCTGTGACCTCTCCTTCACAAACCCAACGCTTTAGCACACACACTCGCTACCAACTGCCCTTGGGTCTTTTTCGTTAATAGTTTGCACTAGTTAATTAATATAGTTTTATTTTGGTTTATGCTTGTAAAGCTTATTTGCTTATTTTAACAGCTTATCCATAGGGCTTATTTCCAGTTTGTATTTTTCTTATCTTTTAAATAGTTAAGTGTACTTTTCATGAATTTTTTAGATTTTTATAAAATAGTTTAGAATTTTTAGTATTATTTTTAGATTAAAATTGTTTTTAATTCATATTTAATAAAATAAAAGTCAAAAAATATTATTCTTTTTTTTAAAAGTATTTTTAATCATTTAGGACCTTTAGAAATTAAATTTGCATTTTAGGGTTAAATTTTGATAATTTAGGTTTTCAAGTCGCGTTTTTAGATTTCCGTTATCGTTTTAATGCTTAATGTTTTAATTGTGCCTTTTTAGATTTGCGTGCCTGAAATTTACTTTCCATTTGCATTATTAGAATTAGAAACCAAATCTAAATCCTTTATGACAATCAAGCTTGATTCCCGAC
>BQNB010086716.1:0-28111 GCA_026074375.1 Tanacetum coccineum | reverse complement strand
CTTGCTCGGCATCTCTAAGTGCATAAGCATGGCCAGTTTCATTTCCACCTCTTCGATCAGCTAGATTAGGGCATCGGCTTCGATCATGATTTATATCTCCACACTCATAGCAGGCCCGAATAGTTTGAGCATTTACCCCTGTTAGCCCTAAAATATGGTGACTAATCCAGAATTACATTTATCATTTATAGTCGTGTCGGGTTAGTTTAGTTAGTCATGATCGGGACTATAAATACCCCCTCCATACTTCCATGGAGGGGTGAAGCTCACTTTTGTAAAGTGTGAAAGTGTGTGTTTTCTCTCTACAAAAACACACATCTTCCATCCTTTTCCTTTTCTCTCTAATTCAATGGCTACTTTTCTTTTCTATTTTACCAAGCCTCCAGATCTTGTGTTTAAAGGTGAATCTAATGTTATCATTTGGCACCAGAGCATAGGGGGAATCCGTGTTGGTTACTCACTGATTCGTGTGGTTAAATAAGCTAAAATTCGTGGCTTATTTTGTCAAAAATCCTACGGCTTCAAATGGGTTTTGGCTTATTGGTTTGTTAATCATCCTCTTTCCTTGTTATAATTGTTCAACATGTTATGTTGCAACCATATCATGGTGTTTAGATCGTGATTTGTAGTTACTTTTGGTTCTTGGTTCAAAAAGTCAAACCCGGATAAAAGTGTTTATGTTTATGTTTTTAAGCAAGATCTAGGCCTAAGGTAACTAGTTGTGCAAGAAAAATCAAGGTTTAAAGTCAAAAAGGATGTGTTTTTGGTGATTTTATTGGAAAAATACGTGTTTTGCTCGAAGTTGACTTTTTGTATGAACAAAGCGGAATATGCAGGCTTGAATGAAGAGGAATATGTAATCCAAGCAAAATATGCATGCATCAAGCAAAATATGCAGTCAAGCGAAATATGCATGCATCAAGCGAAATATGTAACATTCAAGCGAAATATGCATGCATCAAGCGAAATATGCAACATTCAAGCGAAATATGCATGCAGTCAAGCGAAATATGCAATATCCAAGCGAAATATGTCATAGCTCAAGCGAAATATGAAATTTCCAAGCAAAATATGTCACTGCCAAGCGAAATGTGACATTTTCAAGTGAAATGTGAAAATTTTCAAGCGAAATATGACATTTTCAAGCGAAATGTGAGATTTATCAAGCGAAAAATGCAATTTTTTCAATTTATCCAATTTTGATGATTCACTTTCGATACAAACATCAACCATAACAACCTACCGCACACAAACAACAATACTTAATCCCAAAACGATCCTGAAAAGATTCACTTAAATGACAAAAAGGCTAGAGATTCGGATTACGATAACAAGTGATCACGGAGTTGATTTGGTATCCCTTATTTGCAATTGAAGTTGAATTTCACAGAGGCGTCTACTTATTTCATCATCGAGACTTTCTTCTATTTTCTATCGATTGATGACTTGATTGAACGTATACAGTTATGATTAAGACTTGGATTATCTAGTTTCCAGAAGTCAAGGGGTGGTTGGATGAAGACCTGGATAACTATCACTTAAAGGAGTTACGTTGTAGTCCTCAGTGTCATACACAGATGTCGATGTGGATAATTTCAAGAGGTGTCATACTTCTTATACTTTTGAAGTTGGGTATAAGGTACTTAGAGATTTACTTCTGCACCGTTCTTCAATCAACAGTAGTGCAAGATTAAGTAACAAATTTGGGGGATTTTACTTCAGTTTCAAGTTTGGTATATCGGGTTTACTTTACCAAGTGGTCACGACAATAGCCGACAGAATACGAGGTTGGTAAGTTAGCCAGAGAATTAAAGGTTGAGATGTAATCAGCACTTCTCACAGGTATTTTTATGCTATTCCAAGACAACGATACTTCACAGTCTAAGCAAAATCTTCAAAGTTCTTCAACGACATTCATATACAAGACCTTGATTATACCAAGTGTTCTTGATTCTTGCTTCATCTCCTCTACGGTTTGTGAAGTCAAGAGGGTTATGATTCTTTTGTGTATCAAGATTTGTGCTTATGACAAGAACTTCTTGAGTATATGGACGTACACGACAATGATGCTTCCGAGAGTTCGCAACCATCATGGGGGAAAATGTGTACATCCGGGACTTAGTTGACTTTGATGGTACCATGTCAACTTCCAGGGGGAAGTAGTGTATACTACTTCACTTAGAATGGTTTGTGAAGTATTCTGCAAACGTGAGAAGAACAGTTGCTGATTTCTCGCATGCACCCCCGAACGAATATTCACCAAGCCCTAATGACAAGAAGCAGTGGTCGTTGGTGTGGTTTGACTTCTACAAAATTCCGTTGTTTCGAAAAACAGTTATAGTTTAGGGTTTTGAAAACGACCTAGTTCGCTATAACAAGTGCTCTGATACCAATCTGTAACACCCCCATAAAATCACAACGCAGCGGAATACCACTTTGGGGTGCTACTTCATAGTATAAAGTACAAGTTACAGAAAACGACCTCAAAAGAGACGTTTAATAAAATGTCACATTCGATTAAAATTTTCAGAGTAAATTCAGGTCCCAATAATTTGCTTTTAACAAAAATTACAAGAGTTCAAACATGACTCATTTGTATATTTAAAGAAAACAATCATCGAATGTGAAGAAAACCAAGTCCTTAAAGTTTTGATATCCACGCGACTCGAATGCTCCCAATGCACAGCTAGCAATATAATAACCTGAGAAAATACATGCAAAAACGTCAACAATAATGTTGGTGAATTCATAGGTTTAAGTAAAAGCAGTATTGAAATAATTCAAGTAAATATTTCAGTAAGAAAATCAGCGCTACAACATTTCAAAGTATTATTTCCGAAATCCAAGTAGGGATTCAATAAATCAAGTAATGTTTAGTAATGGACCACAAGGTTTAAGATCAGCCAGCGACAGTGCAACGAATGCAATGTCAAGTAAATGAATTAATATATTATCGCATTAAGCTCATGCCACTGAAACGTTAACCAAGCATATAAAATATGCATATAATTTGCCCCTCAACAAGGTAATATTGCAATATACCTTAATAAATTCTTAATACAAAATGTCCTTTAGGGGTGATCGCGCCATGGATGTCACAACCCCAGACAGGGCAGTCACGGCCCAATAGATCTACTTAATGTACTAGCGCTTACCCATCATAGGTAATTAACAGTGCATGAAATTCAGGGCCTTTTTGCAATAGGTACTCATGCAGATAAACTCATAATCGGGTCAAGCATACCCTTCAAGCACTTGTGTCCAATTTAAAACAAGTAATATGTTCAAAACTCTCGGTTTCATAAATAGATAATCAATGTTCTCAAATCATGTAGTAAGCAAATCAAGCTTTAATAAAATCAGTAGTAAACAATCATGTATCAAACATGTATTAGAAATCATGTGGTAGGCAAGTAAAAGCTTTAGTAAAAATATTCATGTAGCACTCATGTAGTAGAAATCAATAAGTTTACTAGTAAAACGAGCATGTATTCTCACCCCGAAAATAGTTATGAAAACCATTAAAGTAGAAAAGGTGGGGCTATGAACTCACCGAGGAGTGATGAAGACCAGAAGTAGATGAATCATCGGACGAGCGAGAAGCATCTAAGCACAACCTAAAAGATGTGACGCGGCTTAGAATAATAAAGAAGATCGATACGTAAAAATAAATCAAATGATCATGAGATATGTTTCCGAGATATGCATGGCATTGCATTATAACTTAACCGAAGTATTTTTATCCCAAAATTGGTATACCACTTGCACTTATACTACATTAAGTGTCTACTAAGTCTCGCTTAGCGATTCTTATCTTATTACTATGTGGCCGCACTTTTATTTGTCAAGAAAAGGCGTAAACTATGTTGCTGAATTTTAGTCAACTATCGTTTCTATTGTACTTGTTAGGAATATTGTAAGTAATTCCGATGTCCACATATTGGGGGAAGATTGTTAGCCCTAAAATATGGTGACTAATCCGAAATTACATTTATCATTTATAGTCGTGTCGGGTTTTTTTTTTTTTTTTTTTTTTTTTTTTTTAGTTTTAGTTAGTCGTGACCGGGACTATAAATACCCCCTCCATACTTCCATGGAGGGGTAAAGCTCACTTTTGTAAAGTGTGAAAGTGTGTGTTTTCTCTCTACAAAAACACACATCTTCCATCCTTTTCCTTTTTATCTCTCTAATTCAATGGCTACTTTTCTTTTCCATTTTACCAAGCCTCTAGAATGACAATAGAAGATTGTTCAAACTACATCAAAGTTTCAGAATCTGCTTAAGATAGGGATGTTGGTTTGGGGGGAAGCTGATTCAGAAACTTCGCCAAAAAGGAGTCTATGAAGAAAGCTTTTCAAGACATGCTGCATGGATTGGGGGAAGTTAATCCAACTCATGCATACTACAATGATTCCAGAACAAGTAAAGACAATGAAGATCCAAGCTGTAGTACAAGGTTCAAGACCAGAAGAACTCAGAAGACATCTTCAGCTTTGGAAGCGCTTTTGAAGACTTTATATGCATTGTTATTGTACTTGTTAGGAATATTGTAAGTAATTCCGTATGTCCACATATTGGGGGAAGATTGTTAGCCCTAAAATATGGTGACTAATCCGGAATTACATTTATCATTTATAGTCGTGTCGGGTTAGTTTAGTTAGTCGTGACCGGGACTATAAATACCCCCTCCATACTTCCATGGAGGGGTGAAGCTCACTTTTGTAAAGTGTGAAAGTGTGTGTTTTCTCTCTACAAAAACACACATCTTCCATCCTTTTCCTTTTCTCTCTAATTCAATGGCTACTTTTCTTTTCCATTTTACCAAGCCTCCGGATCCGTTGTTATAAGGGTGAATCTAATGTTATCAGGTACGATAGACTCAAGGCCTTTTTTCTTGACCATATGTACACCATGGGCTTGGTAGATAACACTTTATTTACCAAGAAAAAGGATTTACATATCATCATTGTCCAAATCTATGTGAACGACATCATTTCGAGATCAACTTGTCAAGACCTTTGTGATGATTTTTCAAAAATCATGCACGACGAGTTTGAGATGAGCATGATGGGTGAATTGGATTTTTTCCTTGGGTTACAAATCAAACAACTAGAAGATGGCATCTTTTTTAACCAATCCAAATACATCAAGGAAATGCTCAAGAAATTCGATCTAGATGACTCCAAACCAATCAAAACTCCTATGTCATCTGAAACCAAACTCACCAGGGATGAAGATGAGGAATTCATTGATGACACAAAGTATCGTGGCATGATTGGTAGTCTTCTTTACCTAACAGCTAGTCGGCCGGACATCATGTTTAGTGTTTATCTATGTCCCTGTTTTTAAGAAGTTCCTAAAACCTCTCATTTGGAAGCAATAAAAAGGATATTTAGATATATTAAGGGAACAACTCATTTAGAATTATGGTATCCCAAAGGAACAAGGGTGGAAACCAATGTTTACGCCAACTCTAATCATGCGGGAGACTATGTCGATCGCAAAAGCATAAGCGGTGTGTGCACATTCATGGGGTGTTGCCTCACATTGTGGTTTTCAAAGAAACAAACTGCCTTAGCAATTTCCACCACTGAAGCCGGATACGTCTCTATCAGAAAAGCTTACCAACAAGCCTTATGGATGAAACAAGCTCTTGTTGACTATGACATAAACTTAGATGAGGTACTCATCCTTTGTGACAATAAAGGTGCCATCGACCTTAGTAAAAACCCCGTTCTTCATTCTCGTACCAAACATATAGAAATCTGACATCACTTCCTTCGTAACAATGTCCAAAAAGAAACTTTCTATTAAGAAAGTATCCTCCAAGGACAACATAGCCGGTATTCTAACCAAACCCCTCAAATGAGAACCCTTTAACCTTCTTTGACTAGGTTTCGGTCTCATGGAACCAAACGCCTAAATAAACCCCAAAGGTAAGTATCTTTCTTCTATTCATCTCTGAGTCTAGGACTCTATTTTGTGTACACAAACTAAAAACTTTTGAGAGCTTTCTAAACACCCTACTATATGTACCATCTATGTACTTACTATATGTATATACATCACAAATTATTTTTTCAACAATCTCGAAATCATTCATTTCTTAAAAACATTCTCACAAACTAGGACACTCACAAATTTATGCATTCTTTTAATACAAAGTATAAATGTTTTGATCGTGCATCATAAGACTCTTGAATGCAAAATGAAATGTATAACTAATATGCATTTTCAAACACATTCAATCGTAGCAACATTAAACCAAAGATACTTAGGGTTATCTCATATATATTTTCTTTTGAGTCGAGATAACCGCACCTTCACATTGTTTCATATAGGCACACTGTAACACCCCCAAAAATATGACAACGCAGCGGAATACCACTTGGGGTGCTACTTCATATTACTCAGGCTTGATACAAGAGAACGGACCTCTAAATGTGTCGTTGTAAAAACAATATCGTTGATTTTCGAAATCCAAAATAATAGTTGTCCATAAATTGCATCACCATGAAAAACTTGAATGTAAAGACTCCCATGCACGTCAAATAAGCCAAAGCATCTAATTCACATGGAGAAAAACATGCTTAAAACGTGTCAACATTATAAGTGTGGTTCATAGATTAGTTAAGTATGGAATGTAAGTTTCAACCAAATATTGTATTTATCCACTGTGTCATCACAGTACCATGTAAAATGTTTATAAAATATGCACGACCCATTTTATGTCACCAAAAGTACCAATATTATCCCAAAGATTTTATAAATAATGCATGACACATTTTATGTCACCAAAAGTACCAATCTTATCCTAAATATTTATAAAGAATGCATGACACATTTTATGTCACCAAAAATACCAATCTTATCCTAAAGATTTATAAAGAATGCATGACAAATTTTATGTCACCAAAAATGTATCAATTATATATTTGTCGGGGGGCCCTATAGTCCCAACGTAATCCGACATGTTATAACGTTCGTTCCCAGTGATAGCTAGTCACCCGAACGGGGGTTGTCAATCCGCATAGGATCTTTTTATATCATTGCGTGGACATCAACGCTTTAAATGTTCGTTACCGGCGATTGTTAATTCACCGAACGGGATCCACACCCGACTAGACTTTTCATCATTTCGCGCTCACCCTCCAAGTGATTTACAGTTCATGACGCTGTGACGTAGACTTGTATGTACCCTAATTTGGGCAGTGATACAAATAATGTATTCCCATCATGGGTATTCCCTCCAAGAATACCCGGGCAGTAATGATTGTTGGCCTCGCAGGCGCCAATCAAATCGTAATCCGAAAATCATTTCAAAATGTAAAGTATGTATTTGTGACCAAAAATGAAGTCAAATAATGTATCCCATAGCGAGCTATGCAAATAAGTATGTAAACCAATTTGTAATCAATCATGTAAATGCATTTGCAAACAAGCATGTTCTCACCCCAATATATGTTAAAACGAGTCAAACAGGGGAACAATAAAACTCCCTTGAAGCAAAGTCCACCGATCAAAATAGTCATATTACATCCAACCGGAATGCACGATCTCGGCCAAGACCTATAATTATGTCGCTCTATTATAATACACGTATTAAATACGATCAACGATGCGTACATCGTAACGACGAAATCATATAAAAGTAGACACACGTCTTAAAGTCATGAATTAAACAACCGATGTTTGTAAAGCTGTTACAAAAGTTATGATTTTACCTTCTTGTCAGGAATTTATAAAATAATATTTTATAAATTAATCTTTCGTCATATTAACGGATCGTAGCTAAAATCGTTGTCTAATTTGCAAAAGAATAATTATTATTCGTTGTCGAGTTATTGTACAGTTATAATTTAATATGTCTTTAAAATATAACTTAGTCCCTTTTACCGGGTTTCTAAAATAATAGAGGTTTAGTAAAACATTACTAAATATAGAAATCTTTATAAATTTCGTCATGATCTTTTCGGTTATATAACGTTTCTCATATTTATAAAATCTAATGTTTTTCCACTTTCCAAACAACCCGCGTGTTTTAAATATCTATATATATATATTTATATATATAAACTAAAACAAAGTAATGAATATCACATTTATTTAACCATTAACCACTGTTTAGTTCCGATTTATATTTTGTAAATCTCGTGTTATATTTATTGGTCAAGTTTATAAACGAAACGAACCCTTGTTGGACTTTGTGCTAAACCAAACGCACCCATTTGGCAAATCTGCCAAACCAAACACCCTTGTATGGTTTTCCTACTACACCAAACGCACCCTTAGTGCCAAACTGCTCACCCAAACGCACCCTTACGATGAATCTGCCCAACCAAACACACCCTTTGTTGTCTTCTCTTAACCCAAACGCACCCTTATTGGTTTTCCCTTAAACCAGACGCACCCTTGTGCCATTTATGTCCAACCAAACACACCATTGTGCGGTTCTTACTAAACCAAACATACCCACTCATGTTTCTACTAAGCCAAACGCACCCTCTTTTGTTTATAACAAAACCAAACACATCCTTTTGTTTCTATATAAAAACCATACGTACCCTATTTTGTGACAACAAATCAGCGCACCCTAGTCGGTCATAAATACGAACCACACGCACTCGTGTGCTGGTGAAAAGTAAACCGACGCACCCTAGTGGTGATTCTAGCAAACCAGCCGCACCCTGATGGATTTTTAGTAAACCTAAAACGCACCTTAACTGATTGCAAAACTCAATTAAATCGCACCTTCGCTGGTGGTTTTATATAACCACACGCATCCTATGGTGCTTTACCCGAAACCCAACGCACCCTTGGTCCCTTTTCCCGAACCCAAAACGCACCTTTGTAGTGGTGGTTTTCCACAGAAACCAACACCCTCTCGTGGTGTTTTATACCAAAACAAACACGCCCTTGCTGTTTTGTTTTACACCCGAAACAAACACGCCCTTTGGTGGAACCAGTTAAACCGAACGCACCCTTGTAGGTGGTTCGTAACAATGGTGGCTGTAATGATGATGGTGGAATGAAAATAGTGGTGCGTAGCATCGGAGAGGGTGGTCAAGAGGTGGTGGTTTCGGTGGGATGGCAGCGGCTGGGAGATGAGGATGATGGTGATGTGGTCGTCGTGGTGGTGTCGAATGGTGGTGGCTGTGGAGGCGCGTGGTGTTGGGGATCGGGTAGATCGGGGATCGATCTACACTTTCGGACTCGGCCGGAAAACTTGCCGAAAAAGTTTTTCGGCGGCGGTTGGCCAGAGCGGCGGTGGCGGTGGAACTCGCCGAAAAATAAGGAGAGAGAGGGAGACATTTATATATGTGTGTGTGTTTTGTTAAAAATGAAATGTGAAGTTTTATAAAATTAACTTTAAAATTGAGTGACAAGTGTTAAATAATATGGAGTGAATTTTGTAACTATTACCACAGGGACTAAAGGTGTAACTTTTGAGTATCATTTTGTAAAATAGTGGTTCGGCACTCGTTTGAACCACTTAACGGACGATTCAAAACACAAAATTTGCGTCATTGCGTTCCAAATAATTTTTCCCATAAAAACGAGTATTCACTCGACTAATTTTTATAAACGTTTTATAAAATTTATTTAAAACGTTTATTATTTATTTGTATATTACTGATAAACTTTGTCCGTAAAAAGATCTTTTACTCGAATATTTGCGTCTTTAACAAACGTTACTGAATATAATGATAACTAATTTACTAAATATTTTTATTTAATAAAAAGTGTTAATTAAATATTATTTAATTATTTTCCTGTCGGTACGCGTTGTGTGTAGTTTTCAAAACCTTGCTATGATATTTTAGTCATCTTATGCTTGTTTTCGGGTCTCGGGCAAAACTAACAAGTTGTCAAGAATGTCGTTTTACATCAAATTGCTTTAGAATCCGAATCGTGAAAATGTGATTTAATGGCTCGTTTTTGATAAATCAACTTAGGAATAATATATATCTCTTTTAAATATGTTTAGAAAAATTACTGGTTACGCGGTAATCGCTTTAATGTGACAATAAAGGACCAAAAGTCAAAAAGTCAAATCAGACCTGAAAAGTCAAAGGTTAAAATAGTTATTTAAAATTTCCGAAAATTACCGGATGTTACAGTACCTACCCCTTAAAGAAATCTCGTCCCGAGATTTAATTTGTGTTAACCGATTGTGTGACCAAGAAAGATTTAAGATTTAATAAACTAGTTCTAAACATGACGCTGATAACTTTATTTAGAAAAATTCGGTGTTTCGACACTTCTCAATATACAAAGAATTTTGGCTAGGCTTGACCAGGATATTTAATCTATTAAAATAGGCATCTCAAAACAAAATATCATTACAGATCTTATGATTGATAACCGCATTATAAAGAAAGTCTCTTAATAGTGAAAGCATCGAAGGAGAAAGTGTAGCCGCGTGAGTATGTCTGTGGACAGTTTTGAATGTTCCAGGATGAAGTCTCGTTTCTGATATCTGTAACGTTCGATGATTAATAACGGAAGGCTAATTGAAGTAAGTATCCATCTTACTTAGGCAGTACCAGGATGTATCACGACCTAAGTCTTCATACTAGTGGCCCAAAATGAATAGTTTGACTATCTCTCTCGTCAATAGGTGTTTATCTGGTTTAAGGGGAGTTGTATTACCTATTGGATAAAGTTGTACAAGCTGGGACCGCTCCAGGACCCAACAACAACAACAATAACGATAAAATTTTTATCAAGTGGTGATGGGATGTCGAGAATGAGGACATTTCGAGAAACAATATCCCCAGACTAGAGTTCAACAAATAGGAGGAGCTCGCGAGAGAGCTTATGTGATAGGCGGCGGAATATGGTACTCAGTCGTTAGTTCGAGGATGAATCAACTCCATTAGCTCAAGTGTGTAACAAGTCTGTTAGTTCCACGAACAGTTCATGATCGTAAAGATTTGTAACGTCAAAAGTAATAACTTAAGAATGAGATAAGGCAGTTCCAAGTGAGGCCTTAAGATTAAGCTGAATGGTAAGACACGATTGCGTTTCTAGACCTTCCTAACGGATTCCGGTGATTATCGGGTTCGAGTTCATACTCGTCTCATATCGGATACCATTAAGCCCACTCATTTATAATTCATTACTTACATAAAGGAGCGTCCTAATTTATGTAAGTAAGAAATGATAAACTTATGGTTCGGGGATTTACAATTTCTTTATTTAACTGAAGAGGCGTCCCAATCCTTTTAAATAAAGAGATTATAAATCATCCTACTTAATAATTTCCGATGCAATACGCGTACTCCCATAACCTTCAAGGTGGTGGATGACATGACGATGCATGTGCTCTAATGAGTATGGGACGAGTGTTCCAAACTCGTCTTCGAAGACGGGGAGTAAAACAATCAAGGAATATCGACCTAGTGTTCAAGATAGTTAATGAGTACTCGGTTAGAGTAAATAAGATAAAGGTCTCTATGAACGAGTCAACATAGCGATTATCATATCAATCTTCCTATTACAAGTCCCGCCCATACAAGACTTGTAATACTTAGATTCATACATAATCCCATGTAAACAGAACTGTGACGGGCTTTGTTAACATAGCAATTATCATATCAATCCTCATATTACAAGTCCCGCCCATACAAGACTTGTAATACTTAGATTCATACATAATTCCATGTAAACAAAATTATGACGGTCTCCGTGTAATACAATATAGTATAAAGCTATGAAGAAAAATAATATCCTTAGAGACCATTGTTTAACTTACAATGTCTGAGAACGAAATGAGACCATTGTGCAACTCACAATGTCTAAGAAGTAAGATGAGACCATTGTATAACTCACAATGTCTGAGGTATAATTGAGACCATTGTGCAACTCACAATGTCTTAAGAAATGCTCTGGTATTTATATAAATAACTCTTATATAAATAAACGTGCGATATACGCAAAAGATGTAAGCATATATATTACATATATGTATGTCACGTAAGCACTTAATGCAGCACGTAATGTAAGCACATAAGCAAGTAGTGCTGGTATCAAGTGTTCAGTCAAGCTTCAAAGACTTGGATTCACCTGAAGATGATCCTGTTATTGTTGTTGATGATAGTGATGAAGATGAGAAAGATGAAGTTCATGCTACTAAAAATGCTAAAACTAAAGACACTTCAGTTCCTAAATCCTTATCTCTAAAGTCTTCTCAAATTCAAGAGCTTACCAACCAAGTTCTAATTCTTTAGTCTCAAAAGCATAAACTGGAACTTGAGAAGAACAAAGATGAAGTTGAAGTTGCTCTCCTTAAAGCTCAACCCTCCTTTCCCAATGTAGGACAGCTCAATGAGCTTTTGGTAAAGTCTTTACATACTAAATTCTCAAATATTTTATATGCTCGTGACTTTAGCAGCTCACTACCAACTGAGCTGAAGGATCTTCCCACCAAGTTTAATGAACTGACTAAAGAAGTAAAAGGGTTAAAAACACATGTTCATAATTTGGAGATTGAGCTACCAGGAGATTTGAAAGTGTTAGCCTCAAAATATTGAGTCGAACATGAAGTTCGTTCATTATGTATGTTAGTCTCGGTCAATTAATTAGTTAACGTTGTAATAGGAAAGTATCGGGAATCGGGCTCGATAGTTAATCTAATATTGTATATGTTTCGGGTTTAATCCCAAGCAAAACCCGAGCCCAGGTCCTAGTTAAATATTACGCGCGTACCTTTAACGTGTCGGGGTATATAAGCTTTTTCTTCTTTAGAAAAAGTTAGTTGTTTTCATTATATAAAATTCTTCTTTTTCTCATTCTCTCTAACCTCTCTCTTCTTTCTCTCTCTAAAACAACTCAATATTTCTTTATCTCTTTTCTTGGTTCGATTCGTGGTTTGTAATATGAAGTGAAAGTGTAAATCGGGTTCCTACAATTGGCATCAGAGGTACGTGTGGATTCGTGGTTGATTCTTGTGGTTCAAAAAGATTAAATTCGTGTGTCATTTAAAGCAAAGAAAAAAAATTAAACCCGGATTTTTGTGCTTAGATGTATGAATGTTTATGTTATTAAGCAAGATCTAGGCATAAGGTAACTAATTGTGCAAGAGAAATCAAGTTAAAAGGTCAAAAAGGGTGATTTTTAGGCGATTTTTGGTGGAAAAAGTCGTATATTTCGTCGTTGCGTTTTGACTCTCTGGCAAAGTTCTTGGTTGCGTTTTGATCATTGGTTGCGTTTTGATCATTGGTTGCGTTTTGATCATTGGTTGCGTTTTGATCATTGGTTGCGTTTTGATCATTGGTTGCGTTTTGATCATTGGTTGCGTTTTGATCATTGGTTGCGTTTTGATCATTGGTTGCGTTTTGATCATTGGCTGCGTTTTGATCATTGGTTGCGTTTTGATCTTGGTTGCGTTTTGATCATTGGTTTTGATTGCAGGTTGCGTTTTGAAGACATGTATTGCGTTTTGACTAAGGAATACTCTGCCCAATTTTTTATTTTGTTGCGTTTTGACCAAATCTCAAGCTGCGTTTTGATTAAATGGTCATTGCGTTTTGATTCAAAAGTCACTGCGTTTTGAGGATAATGTATCTGGGTTTTCCCGATGGATGATTACTTCAACGCGACACGTTGATAAAATTATTTAGATTTGATGTTGTAATGGTTTGGTGGTTGGTTAAATAAATAATTCAAAAGTAAACGCAAAGTGTGTAATATATTCCGTATATATTACATAATGAGAAATGACCAAGTATATAATTCATACCTTGAATTATATAACAAGATACACAACCAAAAGAATAACTCGAAGCGTATATAATACACGACACGTATTACAACCAACAGGTGTCAAGTAAAATAAAATGGTCAAATTATATAATACTTTCCAAGTATTATATAAGAAAGACAATTTAAATAAAAGAAACCAAATAATTCGACACGTGCCCGAATATCCCCAAATGGTTTATCAGGAAGTTCCTTTTTAAAAATAAACGCACGTTTTAAGTTTGTGGATTAGATAAATGAAATTTCTAAAATCATAGTTTACGTTTGATTATCGGGTCTTCATGATTTAATAATTCTTAAGACATTTCAAAATAATAAGTAAAGTAGTTTTGTAAAAGTTTACTAAGTGTAGCGATTTATAAAAATCTCGGCATGCCATATTAACAAAAGTTAATCATTTTCCCTTAATTAAATCAAACCATGTTGTAAACCCAAACACATCCCTTAACAGTTATTATAGAAACAAAACGAAAATAATAAATAAAGTATTTATTTAACCAATACCACATTTAGATCCGGTTTAATATATAAATTTATATATGAAATCCTTTAATTTTTTTATTATCCATTTATATACACCAAACGCACCCCTGTGCGGTTTCTGTCGAACCAAACACACCCTTATCATGAAGCTGCCCAAACCAAACACCCTTATTGCTGTTAACAGCCCATCCAAACGCATCCTTTTCGGTTTTTACATAAATCAAACGCCCCTAATTCGTCTTCTATCACACCAAACGCACCCTTGGCTATGGAACAGCCAACCCAAACGCACCCTAATCTATATTTCAGTCAATCAAACGCACCCTAATCTGTTCCCTTATAAACCAAACGCCCTCTACGGCTGTCGAGCAACACCAAACACACTTTTTCGTGCTACACCACCAACCAAACGCACCATATGGTTATTATGCACAGCCAAACGCACCCCTAGGCTGATCTGAAAACGAAGACGCACCCTTGCTGGTGCAACTAAACAAACGCACCCCTTTAGTTTCTATACACAGCCGCACGCACCCTTTTTTTGTATTTGTTATATATGTGGTGGCGGGATGGGGGTGGTGCTGGTGTGTTGATGTTGACGTTGGTGGTTTTGGTAATGATGGTGTCGGTTGAATGATGGTGGTGGAGTGATGGTATAGATGGTGGATTCACCGGAGAATATGGAGGTGCCGGATATAAATGGAGTGAGTGTGGTAGCGATGACTTAAGTGGTGTGGGCAAGAGAAGGTGGTCCTGAGGTGAGATGCATCGGCTGGCCGGAAAACTTCGTCGGAAAAGAGGAGGCGCCGGATTATTGAGAGAGAGAGGAGGGGATATATGATTTTTGGGTTTGAAATAATGGGTTACCCTAATTTTTGTGTTGTATTTATATATAAAAATAAAGTTTTAAAATGAAATGGAAAGTATATAATAGTTTAGGGTTTGTGTTGTAAATATTGTTTCAGGGACCAAAGGTGTAATTTTTATAAAATAATGGTTCGGGTCTCGTTTAGGCCAATTAACGAATTATTCAAAATACGAAAGTTGCGTCATTGTTTTCCAATTATTTTTCCCATGAAAATGAGTATTCACATGACTAGTTTTCATAAATGTTTTACAAAATTAATTTAAAAATGTTCATTATTTATTTTGTAGTCATTGGGTGTCGCGAGTAAGCTTTGTCCATAAAAATGAAATTTTATTTTGAACATTCGCGTTTTTTAAATAAACGCTTTTTTGATTAAAATGTAAAATATTTAAT
The DNA here is from genome assembly GCA_026074375.1 of Tanacetum coccineum. Taxonomy (NCBI): domain Eukaryota; kingdom Viridiplantae; phylum Streptophyta; class Magnoliopsida; order Asterales; family Asteraceae; genus Tanacetum; species Tanacetum coccineum. The sequence goes on along the minus strand of BQNB010086716.1, from coordinate 12,603 downwards.
AAATATTCTCAATTTAATAACGTTATAATTGGAAAAAATTATAAATTATTTTTTGAATTGGTACGAGTAGTTGTTTCAATGATTTTTTGCGATGCTATTTTAGTCATTTTCTGCTTGTTTTCGGGTCTCGGGCAGAACTAAAAAGTTGTCTGAAACGTCATTTTACATCAAATTGTTTTAGAGTCCGAGTTGTGAAAACATGGTTTAGCGGGTCGTTTTTGATAAGTCAACTTAAGAATAATATATATTTTCGAGTCAAATAAGTTTAAAAATAAAATGATACTCGAGGTATGTAATAGTAAATATGACTTATTATTAAAATATGTTCCGAAAATTTTTACCAGTTACGCGGTAATCGTTTTTATGCGACAATAAAAGGTCAAAAGTCAAAAATTCAAGTTAGACCCAGAAAGTCAAAAGGTAAAATAGTCATTTAAAATTTCAAAAATTGCCGGATGTTACAGATATCAAGAAAATGACAAAAATAAAGACAAAATCGGACAGAACCGAGCACGGGATCGGAAAGAGCGCGAGAAATCGAGTCCAACGGTGCATTCAGATTTTATTGGGCCAACCCATAACCCACTTAATGGTCCAGGCCAGCCCAAGTTAACAATAGCCCAATTAAAGCCCAAGACCAAATTTTGAAACTGATATATATGTTGTGATGACGTCAGCATACGTCATGACCATGTGATCGGGAATTAAATCAAAGTTATCACGTGACTACGCACCATTGATTTGTGGACGAATGGTAATTCGACAAGTGTTCAAGGAATTGTATAAATCTTCCATTTTCAATTTGCAAAACAAATGAAATTTATAAGAAGGAAGTGGCAAATGAGCTTCACGCTCTAAAATTAAATCAAAAGAGGCGCGTGCCTCCCCACTCGCACCCCACTATCATACAAATTGGCCGATCTTAATACAACACGTGTCCCCATTCTTAGTTAATTCTTAAGATGGAAATAATAGAATAAGCGGATTCGAGGATAAGGGTATTAAAACGCATTTTATAGTGGATAAGAAATCCATGTGTCATCATGTAATTAGCAGATCCAACCTGCAATCTGAGGTTTCAGCCAATCATTGGCAATCAATGACGCATCAGTGGTTAAAAGACGATCTTACCCCTCGATCTATATCTCTTATTGGATGGCTACCTAGATGGACGGGATTACCCTCACTCATTCTTTTTGGCTATAAATGGACGCAAGCAGCAGTTTCAAAGGAGAGTTTTTTTTAGATAGAAAAAAGTAGTGTAGTTTTATTTGTTTAGCTTATTTCTAAATGTACTTTTGCTTATTTCAAATTTTGTAAAAGCTTCTTATCAGTTTATTGTCTTATTATCAAAAATCTTGGTTAGCTTATTAATGGAAGTTGAAGTTGGTTAAAAGTGCTTATTCTCATGTGACTTATTTCGTTACTTTTATAATTTCTGATTTTGCTTATTAGCATTAGATCTCATTTTGATTCAATCATTAAAGTGCTTATATAGTATAGATCTCGCTAAGCTTATACGGTTAAGAAAATGCTTTTCGATTTGGCTTATATGTGTTTTTTAGTTGTGAACATGGTTGATAAATGCTTGATCTATTTTTCATATTAGCTTATTTTCGTGTAACTTGTTTATTTCGTTTTAGATCTTGCTAGTTTATCAAAAAAGTGCTGTGTACGATATTGCTCTTTTGTTTAAACTTGGACTGCTTATCAAGCATTATAATGGTTTCTTTGTTTGCAACCTTAATTTTGAGCTTTTTCCCATTCTATCAAGTTAATAAATTTTAGTTTAAGTTTAATTGTCCGTTATGGCTTAATTCTGAGTTAAAGGATATTAGTGTAATGGTGTTTATTGATTATGGGTTATAAGATTTGCTTATTTCATGATAAAACTCGTTTCATAATTCTTCTCGTTGAATAACAATTTGAGGCATGTTTCATTTATATTAGCAATAGAGATTCTATTAATTTCATTTCTTTTGTAGAATAGTTAGTTATGCGGTAAATCTAGCTTATTGAGTTGCATTATCTGGTAGATTATTTGATTTGAGTAGCTTAATTTGTTAATAAGAGCTTATCTGGTATTAGCTTATTATTGGTTAACTCGTGATCTAGTTTTCTCATATAGACGTTTGAAATAATTGGGCCTTGCTAGTTATGTTGGTTTTTTTTGGTTTGATAAAATTGAATTCGTCCTATGCAAATTTGAAGCTTACGTTTGATTTGTTTTCATTTGGTTGGGCCTCAATTGCACTTAGGCATACGTTTGATTTGTTTAATTTTCATTTGGGCCAAGTGGTGTAGTAACAGGAAGTGCAATATTGAATTTGTTACAAACTGTGTATGCTTAACAGTTTAATGTTTACTTTGTAATTTTTGGTACCGGTCATCTCATGAGGCGCGGAGCTTACGGGTTTATTTAGCTAGATAGAATTTAATTATTTTCTTTAGCTAAATAAATCGGGTGGTATTCGTTTATTTGTTGCTCTTCAATTCGGTTCCATTTTCTATCCTTTTTCAATTAATTAGTATAGCTTATTTTTAAAATATTTTGCTTTGCTTATTTTATCATTATGAGTAGCAAGTAGTTTAATTAGTGCTTGTTGAGTGATATAGTGATTTGGGAATTAAGTGTGGATTTGAAAAAGGGTTTAATTAATAAATAATATTCGATTATTTAGATTTATAGTTTGAATGTTTCAAAGGGCAAAAGCCGGAGAAATAGTCAAACTATTCATCTAGTAATTAATATCTTTTTGAGAGATTTTTTTAAACCAACGTTGTGAGATAATTATTTTTTTTCTAAGGAGATTAATTTGTTATTAAACCTTAATTCACACTTGATGAACTTTTCACGTGACTTAGCAAGCATATTTGTCATTTATATCTTTTAGATTAATTTTAGTATAATCTTGTAGTTTTAAATCTTAGAATTAATATTAGTTTAATTTGGCTGGCCACGCGCTGACGCGTACCGAGCGCACCAAATTCCCAAATCTGTTTTTCTGGATTTTGGCTATCATTTGATATTTTACATTTTATGAACGTTTATTTGTCATCCTTAAAACATAAAGGAGATCCTATTCAATGTTGCACCAACAATCTCCCTCTTTTTTATGATCACAAATAAACTTTTGAAAATCAAATAAAATTACAAACGTAGATGAAGACCTCCGTTGATGTAGTTTGCGTCTTGATTTTGGCCTTGTAATTTGGTAAAGCTTAAACCTTGTCTTCACCTTATGAGTCTTACATAGTTTTTCTACTCTCATATACGCTATTGCTCTTTGCTTTTGTAATTTCTAGTTGTACTAACTTTCTCCACGGTCAATAAGCATCTTGCTTTGCTTTACTTCTCCCCCTTTTGTCAAAACAAAAATGCGATATCTTGGTCTTTCATGTTGATATCGTTGTAGAAGAGAGAATAGATATCATTTTACGTGTTTCACTAGATCGTTTCTCCCCTTTGTTCCATGGCGGGGATCCATGGGTCAAGAGCATTACCTTCAAGGTGTTCTTGGCTACAACTAGCAACAAGCAAACACAAGACAACACAAGAAAAAAATATATACACATGTGCAAGTCCAACATGGGTTAGCTTACCATTTGAAGACTTTGAAACATGGATGAGTACAAATATGGATTATTATAACTTTATACATTGTTGCATATACATATTTTATCATTTTATATGTATAGTTATTCATGACTTCAATTAATTTTTGTTGAGCATACTTGTATAATTAAGCACAAATATTTCTAATAGGGTATGCAAACTACCTTTAGACTTCTATCCTTATTTTTGACTCCTCACTCACTCAAAACAATATTCTATGGTGCATGTCAACTATGAACAACCTTAACTAGACTCGTGCAATTTGGACTTTGGAAAATGTCATGTGAAAAGCCTAAGCTTGTTTAGTCTTAGACCTAAGTGTCCTATCATTTAACTTACCAATTACTTGTTTTATTGGGTGGCCTCTAGCTTTCGGCCCACGACCCGACCAGACCCGGTCTAGACCCGGCTGTTGACTGGCGGTCAACCACCGTTAACTGGTGGTCCGGCGGTGGTTGACCTGTGTTCTGGCGATGGTCCGGTGGTGTTTCAGCGGTGGTCCACCGCCGTTAACTGGTGGTCCGGCGGTGGCTCCAGTGGCGGCAAGAAAGCCACGTGGCACCACTCAGGTGGTGACACGTGGCAGTGCTAATGATTGATTACAGGTGGCAGGTGGTACGAGGTTCAGACTGCAGGTACGAGGTGTAATGATTGGCTCGGGATCTGAGCCAATCATTGGTTCGTTAATACGAGGTTCTAGAAGCTAACGTGACACATTCTGAGTGGTGGATCTAGAGAATGACATCCTGTCATGAGCTGTATAACTAGGTTTGAGATTCGAGGCTACAGTAGCCAATCATGAGCAATTAGTGAGGCGGTGAAGGAAACTTCGTGGAAGTTGCAAATACACGCTCCTCGAAGCCAATTACTAACTTACCATTGGTTCTTGAGATTCATTGGGAAGATGACCCTAAAAATGACGATTTACCCTTCCTCACTACTGGGGGCTATAAAACATCAGACGCAGCAGTTGTGTGGAGTGTTAGAGATTTAAGTTTATTTTTCATAGTAGTGTAGGTTAGTTTTAGGAGTAATGTAGTATAATTTTTAGCTTATTGTAAAAGCTTTTATAGCTTATTTAGATTATTGTAATCAAGATTTTGAGCTTATTAATGAAGATGTTTAAGGTTGGTTTTTATTAAATGCTTTTTATCTTAATGCATATTTCCTATGCTTATTCTTCTACTCATTTTTCTTTTGCTTATTTCCAAATAAGCTCATGCTTATAGCTTATTTTTTTATCCCATTTCTTAAGCTTATATTCTAATAAGCTACTTCCATATCTTATTTAGACTAGCTTATTTTATATTGTTTTTTATTTAGAGCTTTTCGAGTGAGCTTATTTTAGCTTATTTTTCGATTGCTTATTTTTATTCAAGCTTTTTTTTTCTTTATATAGATCTAATCCTTAATCATACCCGATCCGAGTTCACTTGATTGAACACCTTAGTTTCGGGTGGATTAGATCTAAAAATAATAGATCTTATATTTTTAGCTTATTTTCTAGCATAAAGTTTGTTGCTTTTTTAATTCTAGCTTATTTTTCTTAGATCTAAATCCTTAAATATACCCGATCCATGTTCACTTGATTGAACACCTTAGTTTCGGGTGGGTTTAGATCTAAAGTTTTAATTTTTATTAGCTTATTGTCTTTAGAATAATTAGTAGCTTATTAATATATCTTGTTTATCATAACTTTGGTTGTTTTAATGTTGATGAAATCGATCCAACACTTAGGCGAGGAGCTTATGGGTCTTATAAGTTTATTTTACTATTAAAGTTTAAAGCTTTTTAGTTTTTAAGGCTATTTAGTATATAAAGTTTGTAGCTTTATTAACTAAGTAGTTATATAAACTAATAAAGTTTTAATCTTTAGTGTTTAATTAAGTTTATAAGATCGGATGGTTTAAATTCGTCTCCATTTTGTTCAATTTGGTTTTTCTTTCTTTTCATTTTCTCTTATTAGTAGTTGTAGCTTATTTTTTAGTTTAAAAATGTTTGCTTTGTTGATTAGTGGTAGCTTTATTAATATGCGTAGTGAGTAGTTTTATTAGTGCTTGTTAAGTGATTAGTGATTGAATTTAAGTGCGGTTTTAAAAATGGTTTTAAAAAATTAATAGTCAATTTACATACCGTCATTTACTTTTAATGCAATTTAAATACTTGTCATTTATTTTATAAAGCATTTTACTTTACTTGTCATTTAATTTCTTGAAACTTGTTTTCTAAGGATATTAATTAGTTAAACCTAAGCCCGCACTTAAGGAACATTTCACGTCACTTAGTAAGCATATTTTTCATTTATATCTTTTAGATCAATTTTAGTATAACCTTGTAGTTTTAAATCTTAGAATTAATATTAGTTTAATTTTTAGTTTAAAAATAGTTTAAAACCAAAACCAAAAACTTTTATGACAATCAAGCTCGATTTACAACTTGAACATAGATTTCCATTCACCTCTGTCGAGGAAATCGATACCCGTGTTGATTACTTTTTTATTTCTTTCCTTATGATATAATTTTGTCATGATACTTAGTTTACGCTATACGTATATGTATTTATAAATATATATATAGTATTTTTCGAAGGGTTTTATTTGTATACGCGTTGATAAAACGTCCAAACATCAAGCATCAACATGATTCCCCTGTAAAATTCATCATCCTTTTTATTCTTTTCAACCATGGGGTGTGTCGACAGAATCTGTAGTAAGCAAACCATATTTTTTTTAATTTTAAAAGCATATTTTGATTGGTTTTATAATGATTGCTCTGGGACTTTAGGAAATTTGTAATCTAAAAAGAATGACATCTGCACCATCATTTGGACATCTCTCTTGAATTAGTGGTCATTGATTTTTTAAAAAGCATACTCATTACACAAATTGCTTATAGTATTTTGTGGATGCAAATATTTATATCGTCAAACATAAATTTTGTACCAGTAATAAGTCGTTATTGCTTGTTCGTGTGAAGAGTGTGGATCAACTAAACTTGGAGAAAATGATATGAGATTAGGGATGCTTAACAGCAAGTCGCTTACCATGCACGTTGTGCCTTATTTGAGACCGTTAGGGGACCTTTTTCAGATTGTACAACATGCGATGGTTTTCCTGATGAATGATCCTTTGGTGAGAAAATAGTACCTCTTCTTTGAGATCGCCATTTAAGGAATGCCGTTTTGACGTCATTGGTAGATCGTCTATTCTTTATGAGCGGCATTTGCTATGAATTTTGGATGGCCTCTATATTAGATACTGGTGCAAAAAAAATAAAAAAAAAAAAAAAAAAAAAAAAAAAACTAAAAATAAAAAAAAAAAAAAAAAAAAAAAAAAGGATTCCTCGAAATTGTTTCCTCTTTCTTGCCTGAATTTTTTCTCCTTGTGCAACCGAGTTCGAGCCTTTATTCTATTAGTACCCCGCCAAATTCATCCGTTGGCCTTATTAATCCATTTTTGTTTGTATTTAAGAATCACACATTTAATATTTCCAAAACACTTTATCTGGGACCACCTTAGCACCAATTCCAACTTGATAGCTTTCAATGTAATGAATTTATTCTGGCATTGCATGATCCATGCAGTTTCGGTCCATTGCTTGTTTGAAAGTATTTTGTTCTACAGAAGTTTGGAAGGCATCAAAAAAACACCAATGGCAGTCGTTTGGAGTTGATTTCTCGTAGAGATAGAGCGAGAAGGATCTCCGGTCAAGTTTGCTATAAGATGATCCTTAGTCCATTTACCAAGGAGTTCAAATGGAGTGTGGGTTTGTCTTACATTCGATGATTATCCTTGATGTGACAACCATGATTTAGGGCAGGTTAGTCAAACCGTTAGTATTGACTTATGTACCTATTGCAATATATGGTGTATGTGATTTTGTGTGTTTATATGAGTTTATGTGGTTATGTGAGGTATTGGTAATCAATCTATTGAGTGTGATCTTCTCAATGAGATTGGAATGGTGGTGTGAGAATTGGTTGAGTTCATTCGTTCTCCTTTTGGAGGGACAAGGAATATGATTATTGAGATTCGAGCATTTCTATGTTAATTGTGTAAGTATTTTTATGTATATGTATTTTTGTGTTAGTAGTCTAAGATAGGTTTAGATTTTAAGTGATAAGTTAAGAAAAGTGTAAAATTTCTATTTTAGAAAAATTAGGTTGAAAATGAAAATAGTTAAAAGTTATTTTTAAATGTCTAGTGAATTTTCATTTTTGTGCAAAAAAGGTTATTAGTCAAATTTGTCAAGGTTTTTATAAAAATTTAAGGAAATACAAGTAATTATATAATTAATAAATAAAAGAAAAAAAGGCTTATTCGGCCGATTAATAGAAAAAAAAGGGAAAAAGGAATTGTATTAGAAATCAAACTCTAATTAGGCTTTATCTAAGATTACTTTAGGAGCCTATAAATACAAAAAAAATCCCTAAGCCCCTCATTTGTTCGACCGATCTAGGGAAGAGAAGAAGAAGAAGAATTTTAGGGTTTAAGGTATTTTCTAATCCTTGTTTAATTCTAGTCTTTATTTCAATTAATGTAATCTAAGTATGATGGATTAGGGTTTTAAACTTGTAATTTTCGACTAGGGTTTGGATTAGGATTTTATGTTTATGATGTATAGATCATGTTTGATCAACTTAATTGCCTAGAACATGTACATGTACTTTTAAGATTTATTAGGGAGATTTGTTAGAAATTAAATCACCAAGGACGATTTTTATGCAAGTTACTTGCCCAATTTTGGGTTCCAAGTGATATAAACACAAGACTTGATTAAGTTTTGTGTTTAGGCTTTTAAATTGGGTATTGGTTTGAGTCTAGGTAAGTCTAGGTATTTCCGAGGTGCGTCTAAATGTATTTCATCGCGAAACATAACCCTTTTACGTGCCCAATAGAAATAAAATACTCAAAGTACAATAATTATTCTTAAAATAATTATTCCTTACTTGTTTGATGTAAACCTTAATTTATTTGGTGACCGTTTACATTCGTTGATTATTTCTAGTCTACGCGGTTTAGCTCAAAAGTAAATATTAAAAGTAAACGTGTATCGGACTAAAATAAATAGTGATCATTAACATAGTCGTACAATGATACGAAAATGAGAAATGTTACACAAATCGTCTTTGTGGGTAACACAGGTTTGAAAACTTGGCAGGATTGGTCCCTGAAGGATATATGATGCTTTGCAAATTTCGTCCTTGTGGTGAATGAGTTTGAGGGTTTGGCAAGAATGCCCCCTCAACTTATATAGGGTAATTGCATAGAAGGTCCTTGTGGTAATACAACTCTAGAGGGTTGGTAGTTTTGCCCCCTAAAGTTGTATTTTTAAGAAATTGAAACTTCAGTCCTTGTAGTTCTTATCCTTAATATACAACTTTTTGATTTGGAAAATTTGGTCCCTCAAGTTGTATTTTCTTCACTTGGTTGACTATGGCTTTGTCGGGGTTGACTTTTCTATTGACTTTTTGACTTTGACTGACCACGAGCAACCCAATTGTTATAACGAAAGAATGTCGAAGAATTTTAAAACGGATAAGGAGGATAAAGGATGATAAGAATAAATGAAGTAAGAGGATAAAAGGAGAATTTTTTGTTTGTAATTTTTTATAAAGATAATAAAAAATAAAAAACAAATTATAATTTAGGTATTTTTAATATTTATAAACGTAAAAGGAAAAAATAAAAATAAAAATAAAACTAAGAAGAAAATAGTTTTTTGATTTATATATCAAATATATATCTTATATATATATATATATTATATCATTATTATTATATATCATAATAATTTATATATATATATATATATATATATATATATATATTATATTAATATATATATTATGTATGTATATATTTGGCTTTTCAAGAATGTATGCCCAATAAATTTTAAATACGGGACAATGAGATAAGACACTAAACCTAGTATCAACACGCTTCCGGTAACTCTCTAAAAGAAAAATGCACAAAGAGTTTGATTAATTTCAAAGGTGAGCCGTATACCTCGCAAGAGACACAAAGGTATAAGTTTTTGATTTCTTTGGTTCGGGAACTTATTAATGGATAATACTTCGTTGAAAGTATTTTATGTTGGTGTTCTTATACCAAATTGGTAAAAAAAATTTTTAAGAACGAAAACTAAACTTTCCGAGAAAAGGGATTTTCAAGACTTCGAACACCAAACAATCCAGTTAAAATCGCCTCACTTCGCGCGGCCCCATTTTGATAAGATCGTTTTCAACGCGTTTATATCAAATAAACCCTCGATATTATATATATATAATCTATATATATTATTCTATATATATTATATATATATTAACACGTTTATCAAATAAACCCTCAAATATATATATATAATACATATACGTATACGTAAGCAAAGTATCATACAAATTATTCTTAGGAAAGAATAATAAGTAATCAACACGGGTATCGTTCTCCTCGGTGAGAGGTGAATGGAAATCTACGTTCAAGTTGTAAATCGAGCTTGATTGTCATTCAAGTTTTTGGTTTTGGTTTTAAACTATTTTTATGCTAAAAATTAAACTAATATTAATTCTAAGATTTAAAACTACAAGATTATACTAAAATTGATCTAAAAGATATAAATGACAAATATGCTTGCTAAGTGACGTGAAATGTTCCTTAAGTGCGGGCTTAGGTTTAACGAATTAAAATCCTTAGAAAACAAGTTTCAAGAAATTAAATGACAAGTAAAGTAAAATGCTTTTTAAAATAAATGACAAGTATTTAAATTGCATTAAAAGTAAATGACGATATGTAATATTGGAAAATTCTAATGACTATATTTTTTTAAACCTTTTTAAAACCGCACTTAAATTCCAAAACACTAATCACCTAGCAAACACAAGTTATTTACTCACTACTCATAACGAAATTCAATTTAACAAACATAACATTTAACGACAAAAATAAATCTACACTAAGCATGGCAAAAATCAAATACGCAAATATATTATGGAACGATAAAATTAAACTATTCTAATTAATTGAAAAAGGATAGAAAATAGAACCGAATTAGAGACCCGCAATTAAACGATAACCACCCGATTTATTTAGCTAAAACAAATAATCAAATTTGGTCTAGCTAAATAAACCCTTAAGCTCCGCGCCTCATGAGTTGACCGGTACCAAAGTCACAAATTAAACAATACTGTTATGTAATAACAGAAATATTAATAAGCATGTATACATGTTCTGTTTAAACACTAGGCCCAATTTGTTTTACAATCCAATGAGGCCCATAAACTAAATCTCTACAAACCAAACGTAGCCCATATCCAATTTAAACGTGGCCCTATAACTAAATTCCAAACGGCCCATGTTCTCTAGCTATACTCTTATGAAGCAAACGAACCAAGACCCTTTCAAATTGCTACTTTTCAGTTGTGAAAGTTGTAAAACGAAACAATCGAAATAACTTTTCTCGTTTTATTCATGTTCACGATAATTCAAACAGGTTTTAGATTAAAATTTTAAGAAATAATGGCTACCTTTTTGTAATGATCGGATCGAGCTAATAAGGAATAAGCAAAGAACGAAATAAGCTAAAGAAAATTGATAAACCAAAAATAAGCCAAGGCTTGTTCGATTAAATATAAGCTTTTACTTTTGAATCAAATAAGCTGAGACAAGCTTATTTGATCGAATGGACTAAGCTAATTAACAAAAAGTAAAAAGCGAAAATAAGCAAATCTAAAAAAAACTTATTTAAAAGCTTATGAGTTCGAGACTTATTGCAGAAATAAGCTAATAAATCCAATAAGCCAACAGTAGCTTATCCGATTTTCAGCTTATTTAATTGATAAGCCACAAGATAAGCTGTTGAAATAAGCTAGATCGAAATGCTTATTTCAAAAATCTATTAAGAAAAGAGAAGAAGAATAAGCTACAAGAATAAGTGAAACAACACCATCTTCATAACAATAAGATTGTGACAAAATCTGAGTACAATAAGCAATAAAAATTATTACAAACTTAAAATAAGCTAAAAACTAAAAATCTAAACTAAGAAAAAAAAATAAAAAAATAAAGACTAACTCCCAAAATTGAAGGGAGCGTGTTGTTTAAATAGGGGTGTGAGGGGGTAATGTTGTAAAATTGCTCCCATCATTTATCACTCGAGTAGCCAATCATTGGCTTGCATTTAGTATCACACGGATCAAGGTCAAATGATAAAGAAATCCAGCCGGTATTAAAACGCCACGTGGAACTTCAACTTGCTTCATACCAACGCTTCTCTTGAGGACTGTTGGATCATATTCGATGCAATTTTGAATTGAAATAGGAAATGCTCTGCCACGTGTACATATGTTACTCGCCCCATCCATTTTAGTGGATTGTCACGTGAGGCATTCTTGAATTAATTTCAATGCACGTGGGGTACAACTTCTACAAAATTGCACAGCTACTACTCAATTCAAATGATATCACAATTTAGTATTTTATCTTGGGCTGGTTCTTCACTATTAAACCAAATGGGCCGAGTGTTGCAAGTCATGGGTTGGACTTATGCTTTATTTTTATTATTGGGCTTTTTTGATAAGTATGAATCGGTCCGACCCATATAAATGGTGTCGGGCCGGCCCAATAAGAGATGAAGGCACCGTCGGACTCGAAATTCCGTGCTCTTTCCAATGGTATGCTCGGGGTCTTTTTACGACTTTGTCTTGATTTTGAATAACAGGCACTCTTGATCGCAACGAACCCGTAAAAACTCATTTTTGCTCCGTTTTCAATCCTTTTACCTGCAAGACATAAAAATACCAAACTAACATATTTGCAATATAATAAAGCATATTTTAGCATTTTTAGTCTGATTAATAGTGTTTTACGGGTTATAAAAGATGTGTATTTTAGCGCTCATCAAGGTGATTGCTTATGCTTCTCGACAACTAAAAGTTCATGAGAAGAACTACACCACTCATGATTTGGAACTCGGATCGGTAGTGTTTGCCC
>BQNB010086715.1:0-19553 GCA_026074375.1 Tanacetum coccineum | reverse complement strand
TTGAAAATAATTTTTGCATAAATATATATATATATATAAATGCCACATATATATAAACTAGCAAAACCAATTCAGACAATTAATTATACTAAACACAATCAATGCACGTAATTAAACAAGAAATCAACAAAAGTCTTTCTCAGCTTTTGTAATTAAACAATTAATTCACGTAGCAAAAATTTCATGCATACCATATATATTAAGCTTAATAACCATGGTTTACATGCATGTAACCCATGGTTGACAATTTATTGCTTGATAAATAAGCAACAATATATATCGCAAATAATGTAAAAAACATTTACATATTTTGTTTTCTTATTTTAGGTGATATTTAGGACAATATATTTCACTAAATAATTTTCTAAATAAGATTTCACATATAAAAAGGCAAGTAAATATTCATGTTTTCTAATATGTGATATTTCAAGACAAAAGTCTTTTACTAAATAATTTTTTTAAAGATTTCACATAAAATGAAAATAATATTCACAAAATATGCAGCATATTTTATGTGATTAATTAGGCAAAAATATTCCACTAAATACTTTCCTAAATTAAATTTTCACATAAAAGGGAAGAAATATACACCAAATATACATTTTTACATCTTTTTACCGTTTTTTATGTAATTATAAAGTTATATGATTTGCACATGATGCCACTGTTGGAAATCGTTATCTAAAATAACCTAATATTACATTAATATCATACGAGCTACGCAGCAAAATTAAACACATATAGAAACTATAATTAACATAAAACATAAACGAAAAGCGTACCTTTTAGCAAAACAAGCTAAATCAAGAACCGGAGCTTCTTAAGAATACGCACGTATATTAAACCCGTGCTAATACCGAAACCCTTTGAGTTACTAAAAGCAGTAACCTCTACGTGTATCCACACTACACGTTAACCAATATCACCCGTGTGAGTCCCTAAATGAATAGATCTTTATAGCCTATGAAGGATGATAGCCAAGATGTATAAATACAACTGACTAAATAGAAACACTGATTATGAATACAATATGTTGATGCGGAATCTCAACACAAGTACTAAGAAAAACACTGTAAAACTAAATAACAACTTCTATTAATCTGCTTTGAACTATTACAGATTACTAACTATTTTTAGATATGATCTTGCTATGAGATATCTTGAGAACGTATCTCTAACTATGCCCAAGGGGATCCTTTTATAAACTAAGGATAAACCCTAACAGAACAGGCTTACAAAACGCATACTTATCTTTTCCTAAGATATCTCAAACATATCTCATAAACGGTACTAACTATTTTCTAACTAACGGTACTAACTAATCCAACAGTACTTACATTTTGTACTGTCGGTACTAACTATAACTAACAGTACTAACTATTTGTACTGTCGGTACTAACTTACTAAAACATAAATCCTAACAATCCTCCCTTAAACATGAATGTTGAATTTGTTTAACTTCATGTTTCTTCAACTTCTTTAATCTCTTAGAGGATGTATCCAAACACTCATATCATTTCATGATCTTGTAAACTCTATCCTTCTGCAGCAGCAACTTTGTCTTCTCAGCAACTCAGCAACATCTTTTCAGCAACAATCCAACTAAGTTGGCTTTGTAGTTTTTGGCAAACTACCAGCCATTAACGGGCTTTCGATGGTCCTTTACCAGTAGCCGTTTTCTTCTGGGATAGTTAACTTTTACATTTTAAAAACATGGCTGTGTTAATTACATACTGGTTTTTGGTCAATGTCAACCATCAACGGAATTGATTTGTCTTTACCAAATACCGTTTGCATTTGGACTAGCCAATGCTTCATTGCCATAACATGGTGCATTGATAAACCATATAGTTTTTAGCAAACTATCAGCTATCAACAGATTTGATTAGTCTTTACCATGAACTGTTTGATCATGGACTAGCCAACTCTTCACCACAGAAGCAAGGTGAGTTGAGAACCTTACAATTTTTGGTAAATTGTCAACCATAAACGGATTTGAGAAGTCTTTACAACAAGCCGTTTGCTTATGGACCTAGCAGATCTTTTGCTGTTAAGCATGGTGAACTGATGACCATTTGTTGTGTGGTGGTTAGCCAACACTCAAACCCTTCTCAATTCCATCAATCTTTCTCTTCAGGTTCTAACTCTGTAAGCAACTTTTTGATAAATCTAATCAGTTCTAATGCCATAGTACTATCTTCTTCAGACTCTAACTTCAATTTCAGCATTTGCATCAGTACTTCCTTTCTCAAAGGATACTTCTTTTCTACAAGCATATGAATGACTAATTCTGTTTCAGTCACTATGGTATGTACTCCTGAAGAACTATGCAACTTCCAACTCACAATCTTCCAATCTTGCTATGCATTCCAAAACTCATTTTCATCATCTGGATTGAACATTACCATCAAATATCCCTAAAGTACTCTGTCAAAACTTTCAGGTATCTCATCTTGAAATCTGTCCATCACTAGTTGATACACAGCATCCAAATCTTCTCTATCAAATATGGACAATACACTCATCAAAGTACTAAAGTATCTCTTCTGTCCATTACTCCTAATCACCACATTTAGATTAATCTCCTCAAGATGTTCAGCTTGATCAGTTTGTGGTTTAGTTCCAAGACACTCTGTTTTCCATTCTTTGATAGGATATTTTCTGTCAAGTATCTCATAGTCCACTTCTTTTTCTTCATCAGGAGCTATAGTTAAATACAATCTTAGATCATCATTCTCTTTGTCACTATCATCTTCAGAAGTGTTTTGAATATATCTTCTTTTCCTTGACTTCATCTTCTTCCTAGTACCAAGTTTTCTTTTTCTTTACCTTTCTTCTTCTTGTTTTCTCTTGAACTTATTTTTACTTCCTCCTTGGATGTCTTTTCATCCTTAGAGGAATCAACTCCTTTTCATTCTTCTTTTTGATCATTCTTTATCATTCAAGCAGACCCATAGAGATAAAGTCTTCATCTGACCTCTTGATCTTCTCATACAAAAAGTTGTACTTCCTCAAACTTCTTGATTTTCAATTCAGCATGCTTGAAGTTTCCCACATGCTTTAAGTAGGTCATCATTTGATTTCTTAATTGATTCTTTGTTGGTGGTCTGTTCCTGATGGCTTCTGATCTCTGTTGAGCAAGGAATTTTCTTTGAGCAGCAATTGTGTCATGAAGGAACTTTGCTCTTTCTTCTATTGTAAATTGCTCTCTTTCTTGTTCTTGAAGCTTCTCAGCAAGAAGTCTATCTGCCTCAATCCTTGCCTTTATATCATCAAAGTTTCTTATAAGAGCTTCATTGGCAGTTTGTTCTTCAGCTATTCTGTTTCTTTCCTCTTCTTCTTCCCACTCTTCTTGAATTTTCCTAGCCATCTCTTCATCACTTTCAAGTTGTTTAAACTTTTTCTCAGCTTCAGGTATACCATCAGACTCACTCTCAGATTCATCCTCCTCTTCAATCTTCTTCTTTCCTTTGTCTTTTGGATCAATCTTTGGAAGAGGCTTCAATGTGAGAAGTGATCTTGTAGAGGTAGGCTTAGGTCTATCAGTTTCTTCAACATCCTTCAGCTCTACACCTTTCTCCTTTTCTCTAGAAACTGCTTTGGCTTTACTCATGTTGAGGAGAACCTTAGCTATTGTTTCATCATCTCCAAATATTTTAGAAGTGGGTGTTTGAGTGGATGTTTGAGTGGCTTGAGCAGCAATTTCTTCTTCAGTACCTTTCTTATGCCCATCAGTACTTTCAACTTGCTCTTCAGTACCTTTCTTATGCTCTTCAGTACCTTTAACTTGTTTATCAGTACCTTCAATTTGCTTGTCAGTACTAACTTTGGATCCGTCATTACTAACTATTGGTCTGTCAGTACTAACTTTTTCAATGTCAGTACTAACTCCTTCCTTGTCAGTACTAAGTACATCTTCAGTACTAAGTACATTCTCCTCAATCTCCTTGTCTTCATCCACTATTTCCCTTATCCTCCCTTCATCTTGAGCATTCTCTGTGTCCATGTGATCAGTACCTTCAGGAATTTCATCAAACAAAGGATCTCTTTGAACTGATGATTCCCCTTTAGCAAACTTCCTCCCTTGTTTGGATACAGACTCTTTGTGTACCCTATGTTTCTTTGAGAAGCTCTTTCTTGGGAATCTTTGCTTCAAGGAGACACTTTTCAGATATGTTGTATGGTGCTTTATGACAGGTTTAGCTTGCTTCTTGAGCTTTGTGATCTGAGCCTTCAAGTCTTGTATTTCCTTGGCTTGATCTGAAACCTGTACACATAAAGAGAGACAAAGATCATATACACTTTGGAGAGTCATGTCACCCTCATTCCCTGAAAGGGATTTATCACTAGATGAATGACCTCCAAGATTCTCACCAGAAGCTTCTGGGATAGAATCAGGAATAGTAGGAGTGGGTGAAGGTCTTGGGGATAAGACAGTCTGTTGCTCAAAAGGTACCTCACTAGTTTGAGCCGGAGATGAGTCAGATTGTGGCTCATGAGGTACTTCACTAGTGGGAGCAGGAGAGGGTGTAGGTAGTGCTTCAGATGGTCTTCTGATGTAGCACCTAATACTGAGTTGGTTGTACCAACATAGTTAGCAATATCAAAGGGGTTACTTTCCTGAGAATTGTTTGCCCTTCTTACCATGAAAGAAAAAACTTTACTAGTTTAAAGTATTTAAGAAAATGATCTAAAGGTACATCACATTAGTAGTTGTGCTACCTAAAAAGATAGAAAATAAAACAGTGGGTACGATTACAAACTTTTTTCTTAGCAATCTAAATGTCTAAGCATACCTTCAATAGATTTAATTTAGAAAAATTATACTTTTGATTAGTTGTTAAGCATATTACAGCTGTGGCAATGTTAGTAGGAATTTGATCCCAAGAGGTACTTTTGGAACTGAGACAATGATTAATTGTATGAAATAAAAACCTCCATTGGGGTGAAAACAAAGCTTTATTAAATGTTAACACTGTTAAATCCCCCTCATACCCCATTTGCTGTATAGCATCAAATATAGCCTGATTGGGTAATGTGTCTATCCCATCAGCATCATTAAAAAGAAGATCACTTCTTATTGATGCCTCAGAGATAGACACAGACTTGCCAGCTACTTTGGCAGTAATGTGCCTAACATTGTTGATTGTTTTGGACTTAGCAGACGTCCAAAACTGTTCAACAAATGTAGTAGATACTACAGGACTTACAGTGAGAGCATGATGAATTGAACTTCGCTTGAGAAAATCAATAACCTCATGAAACTCTGCATTCCCTTTAGACTTCTCCAAGTATGCGACCATGTTATGCTATCGGATCATGAATCAGTGTAAAGCCATTGTACTGAAATAGAGCATGTCGTGTAAGGAGTGATATTAGGGCTTGTAAGTGCGAATGTAGTTTAGAGAGAGAATGTGTACGAAACTGCGCAATTGAAATGGGTTTATATAGGTTTAGGAGACCTAATTTCAAGGAAACCATTTCAATTTACACTTTGTACCCTTGGAGGTATTTTTCTTTAACCTCTCTAAAGTGGTACAAACTTTGCCCAGCAGTACTAAGTTTGCACTATCGGTACTAACTTTGTCCAACCAAAGAATGAACAATGTAGGTGTACGGAGTGTTTTAGTACCTCTAGTTAACATTCTCAATTGACTTCTAAACTCTTTCAAACCTCTAGAAAATGCATCATCTATGGTTAACATGTTTCTTTATACAAACTATACAACACAGCATATTGCCTCCCTTTAACCAATGCAGCTTATGGATTTATCATCCCAATAGTACTACCAAGAACTGTGAAATCGACTAACATCAAATGCCTTGGTGAGTAAGTCAGCTACATTGTCATCAATGTGGATTTTAAGCACCTGAATGAGTTTCTTTTCATAAGCATCTCTTATGAAATGGTGCCTAATAGCAATGTGCTTTGTTTTGGAATGATATACTGGATTCTTTACAATGCAAATGGTGCTTTCATTATCAATGTATATCTTTGTGTTCATGAAGTTGAACCCATAGTCTAACATTTGATTTTGAATCACAAAAACTTTCCACAACAGCAGCTTGAGCGCAACTTATTCTGCCTTCTGTTTGTAGAGAGCCACAAATGGTTGCTTCTTGCATTGCCAAAAAATGGAGACTCATGCCAAGGAAAATGACAAACCTGTATTGGTGGATTTCCTGTCAAGATTTGCTCCAGCATAATCACTATCTGAGTAGGATTCCAGGTCAAATGAAGACACTCTAGGATACCAAAGACCCAGTTTGGGTTTGCCCTTTAGGTACCTAAAAATTCTCTTGACAATCACTTAGATAGGAAGTCTTTGGAGTAGTGACTAAAACCTAGAACAAGCACAGACTGCAAACATAATGTCAGGTCAGAAGATGTATGTCAAGTACATTAAGGAGCCAATCATGGACCTATTAAAGACTGAAACATCCACATCATTGCCTCCTCATCCTTGACTCAAAGGCTTCTTGAGTCTCAATCTAGTTAACTAGAGGTCTTAACACCTTGCAAAGTCAACTTTTAGGATTTCTGGGCAACATACTTATCTTGACTAATATAAATAACCATCCTGCTGGTTTTTGTCCTTGACTTGTTAATTCAAGAAAAGTAAGTGAGCTCTCACATTGAATCATTTGAAATCGACTTTTCTTAGTGCCTCAAAACTCATCACACCAAGATTTCTTTGTAGACCCAAAGATGATATCATCCACATAGACTTGAACTAGTATGATATCATGTTTGTCCTTCTTTAGGAAGAGAGTTTTGTCAATGGTTCCTCTTCTGTATCCATTCTTCAATAAGAAAGTAGATAAAGTAGCATACCAGGCTCTAGGAGCTTGATGTAGCCCATAGAGAGCTTTGACAACTTTGTATACTTTCTGAGGATATTTAGGATCTAGAAAGCCTGGTGGTTGAGACACATATACCTCTTCATCAATTTTCCCATAAAGGAAGGCACTTTTAACATCCATTTGATAGACTATAAAGCCCATATATGAGGCAAAGGCTAAAAAGATCCTTATGGCTTCAAGTCTTGCCACAGGAGCAAAAACCTCATCATAGTCTATCCCTTCCTCTTGCCTATGTCCCTGAGCAACTAACCTTGCTTTATTTCTGACAACAACTCCTCTTTTCATCCTTCTTATTCGATAACCCACTTGGTACCAATAGACCTTCTTCCCTATAAGGCAAATCTACTAAGACCCAAACCTTTTGTATCTCGAACTGCAACAATTCTTCTTGCATAGCATCAACCCAGCTTTCATCTTCAAGAGCTTCTGAAATCTTCTTGGGTTCATGTTGAGACAGGAAACAAGCAAATAAACAATGATGAAAGTCCTTGTGGTTTGTTCTCTTTTGCTTTTGAACATAGCTAACAAAAGCATGAGCTCCAGAACTTTTATTTACTTTGCTTCTTGTTTGAACTGCTGAGTTTGGATCTCCTAGAATTAGTGCTTTAGGATGAGTGGTTCCGGAGTGATCATTCGTTGTGGGAATAGGACTTAACATTCACACAGTTTCAAGTTTGTGTGGAGTCAGCCAATGGACACCCTCATCATCAAAAGATGATGTAGTGTGAAAATACCATCAGTGGAATTTTGATAGATATCTTCAAGAGGAGGTATTTCTGAATCATCTTCTTCAGAATTAGTTGGATCAGAAAGAGATAGTCCTTCATAAGGACTGGCAGTACTAACTGGTAAACTAACAGTATTAACTAGGTTAGTACTGCTAGCTTTAGCTGGTGTGCTAACAGTACTAAAAATGTTAGTACTGCTAGGCTTAGCAGCTCCCTCTTTTAATAAAACAAAGGTTCTCAAATTTCTTCCTAAGAGCTTTTCAAGCTTCCTCATATAAGCTTCCTTTTCTGCTTCTTAAGTACTTTCAAGTTCTATCCATAAAGACTTGGTCCTTCCTCTCTTGGTACTTTCTCTCTTATCATCTGTTGTTAATGCTGGAGTATTTGTTGAAGAATAAGAAGGCCATATTGGCAGTACAAAACAGTCTTGAACATATTCATTTTCTTTGTCAGAATCCCCAGCATCAATAATCTCTTTTGTACCTGCATTTGGGTTAGCTTCTTGGTAACCTGCATATAAGTTAGCTTGATTCTCTGAACTAACAGGATGATAATTCATAGAATCAGTTAAATAATCAAGATCAAAAAGCCAAGTTGGTCCTTTTCCTGCAACATTTGGTTTGTTCTCTAAGAAAGTGATGTGCAGGTTTTCTTCAACTCTCTTGGTTTCTAAATTGTATACCCTAAAAGCCTTGCTTTGTAAAGAATACCCAACTAAAAACCCTTCATCTGATTTTCCAGCAAACTTGCCAAGGTGGTCAATGGTATTCAAGATAGTCACATGGCACCCAAAAGGTCTTATATAACTTATAATTGGTATCTTACCAGTTAAAAGTTCATAAGGTGTCTTATTATGAGGCTTGGTCACTAATACCCTGTTTAGAACATAACAAGCAGTACTAACTGCTTCAGCCATATGTCGTTAGGTCAAGAATGAATCTTTTTTTTTTATTTTTTTTATGCAAGCCATGGTCCTTGCTGAAAGCCTCAATAAGGGTCCTGTTCTTTCTCTCAGCAACTCCATTTTGTTGTGGAGTTCTGGCATTACTGTATTCCCTCTTGATCCCCTTTGACCCACAGAATTCAATAACATCCTTGTTCTTAAATTCTGTTCCATTATCACTTCTAATGGTCTTAACTTTTTGATTCAATTGGTTCTCTATCTGTCTTATAAAGTCCTTAAGGATTGCACTAGTTTCATCCTTAGCTCTTAAGAAAAATACCCAACTAAACCTGCTAAAATCATCAGTGATTACAAGGCAATAGGTCTTATGGTTTAAGCTCCTTACAAATGTAGGTCCAAACAAATCCATTTGAAGAAGTTGTAGGGTTTGGCTAATAGAACTTACTGCTTTGGCCTTACAAGAGGCCTTGTGTTGCTTTCCTTTCTGACAAGCAACACAAGTGTGGTCATTTTGAAAAATCTTTGAAGGTAAAACCTCTCGAAATGGTTTCCCCTACACATGTTTGTTAAGTTTTTGAAATTTACAGACCAACCTCCTATTGCCATTTGTTAGATTAATCAGTTGTACCCTTTGCAATTAAACAAGCCAATCCTCTGAAGGAACATTGTTCCCTAAATTGAAATGTACATGTTGTTTTTGTCTGACGGATTTTAAGTAATACTTGAATTTTCATCAGGTAACTTAAAACTCACGAAGACAAAATACAAGCATTCAGGTCAGTAAACAGAACCTGTTTTTTGTCACATATTTGTGACACGAAAAGAGATTGAAATGTCTGAGTTCTTTCACAAAGACACATCCTCAAAATCTAACTTTTAAGTTTTTTATTTTACCTTTACACGTTATATAAACCTCTACTACCTCCAAAGTTGTAACAGGGCCACCATAAAGTTTGAAATTCATCAGGTTGGCTTGTTCACCAGTCATGTGCTGGAAATCCACTATCAACAATTCCTGTTATTCTTTAGTGCTCTATGTGGTTAATCCTGCTCATTAAATGAAAGATGATTAGTTTCTCTTGGGGACCCAATCCTGTTTCTGCTGGGCTTGAGTCATGGCTTTATGGATCTTTGGAAGTTTGTAACATTTTCCAAGGACTGGATCTACTATTGTATTTGGATCCCGACAATGGATTCTTTATGGTCTCAACTACACGCTGAAGGGCTTAACAGCAGTTTCCCTTTTTTCCCCAACAGTAATATCTGCATTTACATTAGCGTATTAAACTTGTTGTTTGAAAAATACTGTTCTAGTAATGTAGGCTCTTTTGAAAGGTCTTGAGGATGATTAATGAGTTTTATAAAATACATTTGCATGGTCTAAAACTCTATACCAATTGGTTAATGTATTAACTTTCATGGCAGAACTAGTTAGTATTGTCTGTCTGTTAACACTTTGCCTAGCAGTACTAAAATTTTTAGTACCGCTAGTTCTAGCAGTATTAACTGGAATTATACCAGTTCTAGTTAGTACTGCTGAAGGGACAAATTGGTTTTGTTTATTCACTCTTTGCACATTATTCTAACCATTGTTTAACTCAACTTTTCTTGCCATCCTCTTCTCATGAAAATCACAATCTCTAATTAAATGATTTAGACTACCACATACAAAACATGCTCTTACAGCAAACCCATGCCCCAAATCATTCTTGTTAACCTTAGGTTTTTGACTATTTTTTGACTGATTCTTAACATTTTCCCCAGGAGTTTTTACTTGCTTGTTAGCAAAACTAGGTGTTTCTTGTTGTTTTGTTGGTATAGACTCACACTCATCTTCACTATCTGATTCATACTCCTTAATAATAGGAGCATCAGACCGGACCTTAGGTTGACTTTCTACATTAGATTCATTGACAACTGGTTCAGACACTAATACAGAGGGTTATTGTTCTAATGTTAGATTCACAGGTATAACTTCACTTGATGGGATTAGATTCACTAGTGTTTATGTCTGTTTTGGACCATATGTAAACTTAGAATCATCTACTTCTACATCAGGTCCTGAAGGCATGTAATTTCCTGTCATGGGTGGGGGTACAGCATGCATTCCTTCTGCAAACCTATCATTCATAGGTTGATTTTCGAAATCACTTTCCTTACCCTTAAACACACTTTGTAAAACTTCATTTTCATAACTCAAAATGCCATTATATCTGTGATCCCCATACCCAAGCCTAAATTTATCATAGGCACTCATCTGAGAATTTAGAAGTTTACCAAGATTCTTAGAGGAATTGTGCCATTTTTCTACTTTAGCTTTTAAATCATCTTTTTCTTTTTGAGTTTCTGCTAATAGTTTCTTGTGGTATGTAAGGACATTTGTTTTATCATCTAAATCTATTTTCATAAACTTTATCTTTTATTCATACCAAAGTTGTCATTGTGGATGAGCAATATAACTGTGCTTTAACTTTTCTTAAGACCTTGAGAAATATGCCTTTATTTTCAATGCTTGGCATCACTAAGTTGTTCTCTCTAAGCATCATACAGTTTTTTAAGATTAGCATAAGACTCTTTACACTTATTGGAACAAGAAATTACCTCTGTGTCAGAGTCTGAGTTGTTGCAAGCCATCAAAGCATAATCTTCATCTTCTGAATGATTTGTCCAATCCACTCCTTCTCCATCAACTGTCACCAATGCTTTAGAATCCTCCTTTTGTCCAGTTCTGCTCCCATCCTTGTTTCCAGAATTCCATGCATCCCTCCTCCTGTTATCTTGAGTTCCTGAATCTACAATCTCTAAGCAAAATGACCTGTCCTTGTGGCTAATTGTTAACATTCCACTTTGGTTTTATCAAAGCAACTGGTTCTTTTGCAGCAAATTTTGTGCTTTTACCAGTCTTCTTGTAAAAACTTTTTCATTTTCATTGAGATCTTGGCCCACTTGCCACTTCAAGTCCATTTCTTCAAGGTTCATATTCATCAAATATGTTCAAAGTCCTCATGATCAGTTGTGCGGCAACTTGATTGACTAGCAAGATGTGAGTATGATGAAGGTTGTTCATACTTTGTGTTTGACCAGAAGATTGGAAACACTATAAGCGGGTTTACTAACTTCATTAGGTACTGTGGGGTGTTCTAAGAGATCAAAAGCTATTTTGTGGGCTTGAGGATGAGATGCAGTTAGGCCTTTTATGTCACTCTCAAAGACTCTTAGATTATTTGTATAAATCAAAAACTAAGACTTGTACCCTTGGTTTCGTTCTCATAATTACGGAAACTTGTGACCAGGCAGAAGGTAGAGATCTTAGGAACTTTTGATTAGCATCCTCAGTAGATACACCTGCTCCATGAATCTCTAACTGACTTAGAAGACTTTGGAACCTGTCATACCATTTGTGATGCCCTTTGTGTTGGGATACGAGAATCCTTCAAACTGTTGCTTCAAGATATACTTTTGCATCTTCTTGGATTCATCATTTCCACCAAATCTTGATTTAATGGCATCCCACATTTCTTTTGCATCTGTCATCTTATGGAACTTAGCAAGATGATCTTCTGGTAGGGCCATAAGCAAGGTGGTCCTTGCTTTTCTCTCTCTTTCTCTGGCTACTATCTCTTCTGCAGTTCTAGGAGGCAAAACCTTAATTTGTCCTGATGTATCTGTACTGATTGATACAGGACCATTCCTATTTTGTATTACCTCCCAGATTGGATAGTCTGTATGGGCCAAATAGTGCTCCATCTTCATAGCCCAGATGTCATATTCTCCCTTTTTGAGAATAGGCAGCTTGATGGTTGATACTGTATGAGGAGTTTGTTGGGTTGGTGTTTGTGATGATGGTGGAGGTGGTGGTGGTGGTGGAATTTCATCTTGTGATGTTGATGCAGACATGTTGAGGGTTTATTGCTGGATTTGATTGTTCTTCTTATTCAGAGTTTCTCATAGGCTTTGATACCACTTGAGAGTCCCTAAACGAATAGATCTTTGCAGCCTATAGAGGATAATAGCCAAGATGTATAAATACAACTGACTATACAGAAACACTGATTATGAATACTATGTGTTAATGCGGAATCTTAACACAAGTACTAAGAAAAACAATGTATAACTAAATAACAACTTTCTATTAATCTGCTTAGAACAATTACAGATTACTAACTATTTGTGATATGATATTGTATGAGATTTCTTGAAGTCCTATCTAACTATGCCCAGAGGAATCCTTTTATAGACTAAGGATAACCTCAAACAGGCTTACAAATCGCTAACAGATAACACATATCTTTTCCTAGAAAATCTCATACATATCTCATAAACGGTACTAACTATTATCTACTAACGGTACTAACTAATCGATCAGTACTTACATTTTGTACTGTCGGTACTAACTATAACTAATAGTACTAACTATTTGTACTGTCGGTACTAACTTACTAAAACATAAATCCTAACATTGGTTGAGGGTAGGTTTAACAGTTCTTAACTTCTATTCATGGGTTATACATAAATATGGATCCTCATGAATTCTCACATGTCTATCTAGTCTTTTCTAGTGTGCTTATGATGAATAGAGGCATGTTGCTGTATAATTATTAAAGACAAAGTTAAAACTATTAAGGCAAATATTGATACTGCTAAGTATAATTTGTACTGCTAGGCAAAAGAGGTCGGGACACTAAGATACTTCAGTCTGGTGGTCCTCCTATAAAGGTTGGTGATGAGGCTGTCCATAAGGAGTTGGGTGACAGAATGGAAAGGGCTGTCACTACTGCTTCTAGCTTAGAAGTAGAGCATGACAGTGGTAACATAAACTAAGACCCAATCCATGGCAACACTTAATGAGCTAAGTTCTTAGGGAATTGGCTCAGGTAGTGGTCCTAGGTGCCAAGAAACCACATTGGGGATGTAGATGCTCAAACTAGGTTTGAGGCTGCATCTAAAAGTCCAATGACCCACCTCTCTCAAGAGTTAACACACTTGGAAGTGGGGAGGACAGTATGAAACTAAAAGAATTGATGGCACCTTGTACAAAATTGTATGATAATTAAGAGATTTTGGTGAGCATAAAAGAAAGAGAGAAATTGTGAGCCAAAAACAAAAAGAGAGATGTGTGCTTAAAAACAAAAAGAGTGAATTGGTGAGCAAAAAGAATTGAGAGATATAGTGAGATGAAAAACAGAAAGAGAGTTTGTGAGAATCTAAGTTTATGATGGAAATGCTTGTTGGAATAGCATTAGTGTTTATACTGCTAGGCATAAACTTAATATTGCTAGTATTGAGTTAGTACTGCCAGGCATATCTTTATACTGCTAGGTGATGTTAATACGGCTAGGCTTAATGTTAGTACTGTTAGGCTAAAATTAGTACTGTTAGATGATCGTTAGTACTGTTTGAGGCATAATAGAATTTTCTTATTTTAATATAGTCGTTGAGATATTTCCGCCAACAACATAGCCTATAGGGTTTGACTAATTGGAAATTCATGATCTTTCTATAAATTAGTAAGATTTCTTCACGATAAGATCAAATTTCATTCTGTCAGTCAAATTACAACCCTAAGTGCTCTTAATATAATCTCAATTAACTTTTCCAAGCTTTTATACTCACATAAACGAGCTCATCCAAGAAGTTTATTCAATATTTTCTTAATCACGTGGCTAATTTGGAGTTTTGCGACAAGCATAACATGGTGGTTTACTTATAGAAGTCTGAAGGAAGTGAAGGGTTTCATCAAATCATTGATTTTCTGAATGTTAGTCACATCCAGTATGCCCTCACAGAGAATCCAACAATATATGTTTCCTTTATTAAGCAATTTTGGAGAAAGCTACTGCTAGAACAAGTGCTAATGGAGAGGTAGAACTAATTGCTACAATTGATGGACAAGAAAAGACTATTACTAAAGCCTCTCTAAGAAGACATCTAAAGTTAGAGGACAATGGTGGTGTTACTACTCTACCCAACTCAAAGATATTTGAGCAACTTGCTCTAATGCGGTATGTGACTGATTCTGATAAACTCACTTTTCAAATGGGTCATTTTTCTCCTTAGTTGAAGTTTTTAATTTATATTATCCTCCACTGCAATGTAAGTTCCTAGAAAACTGCTTTGGAGCCGTTTTATTAGAATATGCAACTGCTATAATTTGCTTGGCCACAAACAGGAATTACAATTTTTCAAAACTAATTTTTGATGCTATGATTAAGAATCTGGAAAATCCACACAAGTTTTTGATGTACCCAAGATTTATCCAAATATGTTTAAACAAGCAAAAGAGACTCCTTAACCCCACACATAAACATATCCTACTCCTATCCTTACACAGAAAGTCTTTAGTAATATGAAGAGGATTTCAAGGGGTTATTCTGGAATAGATTTTGCTTTATTTCCTACTATGATCAGTCCACCTGAAACTTCTCCATCTAGAATAACATCTTCACCATCATTATCACCTCAACATACACCAGTCAGTACCCTATCAACCTTACAACCACCAAACACTCAACCCACACCTAATGCAGAAGAGGCTGTTCAAATGACCATCATGAATCACCTCCTCCACAGTGTTACATCACTTGGAAATGTGATGAGGGTAGTCTAACTTAATGAATTGACGATTTGGTGTACCTCTTTGTCTAAGAGGTTTGAAACAAAATCTTTTGTTTTATCCTTTAGGGCGGGCTACAGCGCAGACTTATTTCAGTTACTGGTTTCGGGGGGTTGTGTATGTTTGTTATGATCCTGTGTGCGCTCGCGTTATGATTTATTCGGTTAGGACTTAGTGGTCGTTTTAGAATCTGAATTGAAGCAGACAAGACAGACAGGACAGGATGTAATGGATCTATACAGACTAGTAGAAGAAAGGTATGCAACATCAAGACCAGAAAGATATGACTTGATATTATGGGGAGATCTGAAGATCTTATTTCAACCTAATGAAGAAGATGAAGTCTGGAGGCATCAACATGAATACAATTTGATAAGCTGGAGACGAGAAGATGTTGAACTTGCAGTTAGAAGCTGAAGAAGAAAGTACTATGGAATTTGAGCTTATCAAGATCATCAAATCAATGCTTGAAGAGTAGTAAAATGTTTGAATACATCATCCTAATGACCAAGATGCTTAAACTGAAGAAACTTGATGATTGACAAGTAAATATCAAGTTTAGGGGAGGATTGTTGGGAATTCTGAGTTACTACTGCTAGTACTACTTTACTACTGCTGGTTCAAGATTGATACTGCTACTGAAGATTGAAGAATATAAACTAAGTCGTTAGTACTGCTAGTTGTAATAGTTAGTACTGTTAGTTATAGTTAGTACTGCCAGTACAAAATGATAGATCGTTAGTACTGCTAGTTAGTTTATTAGTACTGTTAGTATAAGAAGTTAGTACTGCTAAAGTGATATGCATGAGTTATATTAGGAATAGATATGCATGATCACTTGACGCGTTTTGTAAGCCTATTAGGGTTTTCCTTAGTGTATAAAAGGAACCCTACGGCATAGTTAGAGATATCAATCTTCATAGAAAACACATATCTCATAGTTAGTTATTCTGTAAACCTTGACAGAATATTTGCAATCAATATATTCAAGTTTAGTATTCATTGTTCTTCTTAGTATTGCAAGTTAGATTCCACATAACTTGTAGTATTCACAATCATAGTTTCTCATATAGTTAGTTTGGATTTATCCAAGTTAACTAAGCTTTAACAGGCTAAAGAAGATCCGTTTATTTGGGACTTCACAAATATCAAGTTTAGGGGAGGATTGTTAGGATTAAAAGTCTTCTTGATGCTGTTTGAAGTTACTGCTGCTCTTATTGATGTTAATGTTGCTCAGTCAAAGTTAGTGCTGTTGGAGAATTTCAATGAAAATTATTCTAAGTGTTTAAGACTGCTGGTGAAGTTACAACTGCCAGTACAAAGTTACTACTGCTAGAGGAAGTTACTACTACTAGAGAAAGTTACTACTGCTAGTGGAAGTTAAGACTGCTCAGAGATAAAGACTGGAAAATATGCTAAGTAGTTACTACTGCTATTACAAAAGTTACTACTGTTAGTACAAAGTTAATGCTGCTAGTGAAGAAGTTAGTATTGTTGAGTTAGTTAGTACTACTTATGTGATTTATATGAGTTATTTGTGTAAAAGATATGTATAACTTATTTGTTTAAAAGATTTGATATTCTTAGGAAAGTATTGTAAGCCGTATAGGATTCCTTGGTGTATAAAAGTAGGTCCTAGGGCATAGAGTTTGAGATAGAAAAATCAAAAACTAGTCATTCATAAAATCATCATAGCTTCAAGGTCTTTGTAACCTTAATACTTTGAGAGTATTCGTATTATTAATAATATTGAAGCTTTTGTTTGTTGAATTATATGTTCGTATAATTACTGTTTCATTGATAGTTCTTCTTAATATTAAAGATTAGATTCCGCATAATCTTTAATACATTTTAAAAAAGTTTCTACTATAGTTGTGTTAGATTTATCTAATATAACTGATCCTTATACAAGCTTAAGGAATTCGATCTATTATTGTGCATAACTAATCCTTATAGATGTGATTCTTTTGGACAGGACTGATATCTTGTACATAAGATTGTGGAGAATTGGATATCAGGCCTTGTTGTAGTTAGGTACATCAGTGACCCAATTATTCCTGTATATAAGGTCTCATTGACTACTTTACTAGCAAGGTCAGGGCCTAAATTATTTGAAGGAACCATAGGTGTTTACACTATGGAACTATCAGAAATTTCATGTTTCTTCAGTAAGTTCATAGTATACTGTTCTTGAAAAATGAAGATTCCTTTGTCAACCTGCTTGATTTGCAGTCCAAGGAAGTAGGTGAGTTCTCCTATCATACTTATTTCAAATTTCTTTGTCATCAGTTTTTCAAATTATTTATAAAGTTTATAACTTGTTGAGCCAAATACGATGTCATCCACATACACTTGAACTAGGAGAACATCTCTTTTTAATTTATAGATAAATAGTGTGTTATCTATTCTTCCCTTGAAAAACTTATTTTGGATAAGGAAAGTAGATAGAGTTTCATACCATGCCTTTAGTGCTTGTTTCAGTGTCAGTTGTAGCTTTTAGATGAAAAGCTTTCACAAAAAGATGTTAATTAAAAGTTATTAAGAAGCTTGTCACCTAAGTGGAACACACATGCTATTGTGTGGAGGAATAAACCTGAGTTAGAAACTGTAACGTCCCGACCCAAAAGGGTAGAAGTATTACAAATATGGTGTGACATCAAAAGCATACACAATCATAACATAAGCATAAACAGCGGAAGTCTTAAATAAATAACCAAAGGAAAATAAGTCAACATGACTTAAGGTACATAAGTTCTCAAAGGATAAACATATCCAAACGAAATAACAAATGTCTTGAAAAGAAACAATTCGCATATCAAAGGTAAGATCTCTAGGGTAGCCCACACTCAGCACTCATAACCCAAAAGCAAACCCCAGCTCCTAGCTTAGATACCTGCCGCAGGAAAAGAAAAATGCGGCTGAGCGTTTACAAAGCCAC
This sequence comes from Tanacetum coccineum, assembly GCA_026074375.1. Lineage (NCBI taxonomy): Eukaryota > Viridiplantae > Streptophyta > Magnoliopsida > Asterales > Asteraceae > Tanacetum > Tanacetum coccineum. The sequence continues at coordinate 1,506 of BQNB010086715.1, read as the reverse complement.
TGTGAACAGATATATATATGAATACAAAAGATACCGGAAATCAAAAGGATATGATACAAGGTACAAAGGATATCACAATACATGATCAAAGGAATACAAATATAAGGTAAGACAAATCAGGCAGATCAAATCATAGTGTAGGTAAGGATGAATCAGAAAGAGCGATCAAATTAGGTAAGTTCAATCACCAAGCTCCAAACAAATCATATCAAAGTGACCATTGGAGTCATGGAGAGCTCCAAAGTCTGTTGTGAAAGACGTGGATTGCACCCAAATATCTAGTCACCAATATCCAAATATCATATGTCATAATCCATCGAATTACAAAACAAAATCTAGGATGCATCCATTTAGCCCTTTTAAACAAATAATAGTCTTCATAATGGGCATATAATATCAAATGGGGACGGCGTGAGAAAATCACTCACTCACACATGAGTCATTGCCAAAGGTGCATCAATGATACCGGCCAATGTTCCCTCAAGGCTAGGGAAACAAGAGTGGCTTGGTTCTCAAAACTGGAAGGGTTTAAGCAAAGTCATATCAAAGTTCATTTCAAAGGGATCATAGCAAAGGTTCAAAGTCAAAGGTTCAAATATCAAAGGTTCAAATATCAAAGGTTCAAATACCAAAGGTAGCATAGCAGGGTTCAAATGGAACATAATGACAGATCATATAAGAAAGCCAAGATAAAAGGCTCAGAGCAAATGTAGCAAATCACATAAGAAATCAAAGATAGAAAGGAATATGTCATGAGAAACCTTAACGATAAGGTCAGAATATCTGTACCTTATTTCGAAGCAAAGCAAAATCAAAGAAAACACCACAGGAATATCACAATCACTCCCTCTTGACCGAACCTAAAGAAATGATGAATTCGAATTACAAACCATTCATTTAAGTTATACTTTCTATTTTTAGAAACTTTCCATCTTTAGAAACTTTCCATTTTTAGTAACTTTCTATTTTTAGAAACTTTCCATTTTTAGTAACTTTCTATTTTTAGAAACTTTCCATTTTTAGTAACTTTCTATTTTTAGTAACTTTCCATTTTTAGTAAGTTTCCAAAATTAGTAATATTCATCATTTGAGATTCTATTAAGTATTTTAAATAGCTTAGGGACTTAATATGTCAACCTTATAAGTTTAGGGTTAAATATGACAGCTTTCCATATTTTAGGGTTTAATATGCAAAATCAACAAATTTCAAGGTTAAAAGTGTAAATATCAAAGTTTCACATTTTATTTAGATTATACCTTCCATTTTCTGTATTTACAACCCTTAATTTATACAATTTACATATTTAGTCCTTTTTGTTAAATAATTACTTAAACATTAACTTTAATTATCCATAATTACAAAACAAGTCCTTATAGATTCAAATATGACAAATTCATACTTTATACATTAAATACTAACCAAACCTTCTACTTTTCAGAATTTATAATTTCAGTCCCTCTATTTTAATTAATTAATTTCTAATTACTTATTATATGTAATTAACC
>BQNB010086714.1:10000-28112 GCA_026074375.1 Tanacetum coccineum | reverse complement strand
CAGGGAAAGGTAATCACAGCCGAGGAGAAGCTGCCCTTCCAGTAGCAGTAAAAAGCTTTCTTAGTGAAAATGAGCATGTATTAATATAAGCATGTAACAAGCTTTCTTTTTTAACACTTAATCAGTTTTAAATAAACAATCCCAAACACCCCCTTATATATGCTTCATGTGTTCTTGCAGGAGAAATTCATGGGATCTAGTTTTGACACAAAGATTAACACTTAATAAAGTAAATAATTATAACATTAAAAGTAAATAATTACTTACCTCTTGATCTTGAACTTGAAACAAGTTAAGCAGTTAAATTACTGCCTCTACGGTTGCTCACACAAACACGTCAACCGAGTATGAGTTGATTGCTAGTCTACCTTCACGAACCAAACACCACGTGTCTTGAATCAATAACCAAACGCACCCAAGTGAGCTTGTACCGAAAACCAAGTAAAACCCTAATTAGGGTTTTTACCGAAAACCAAATAACCGAATCACCAAATTCGGTTCAAACCGAATACCAAAAAACGAAACCCTAGTTAGGGTTTGTGGTTTTGTCGAGCTAGGAAAAACACCACAATACACCGTTTGTGGATCTTGAATGGTCGAGCTAGGAGATCAAGAAGAACCGAAAACCCTTGTGGGGTTTTTGTCGAATTCGGTTGAGGAACAAAAGGAACCGAAAATCCTAAATTGATAATTTAGGGTTTCGGTTAAGGTTTTGGGAGAGAGAGGAGCACCGAAACAATTTAGGGTTTAGGGATTTGATTTGTGAATCAATGAATGAAGAATGAGGTGAGGGGTATGTGTTTATATAGGCACATAACCCTACCCCAATTCTTGTAGAATAAGAAAACTAATTTTCCTTTTCTCCCCTCCTTGCTCCAAAACCGAACAAACACCCCCTCCTGGAACCTTATGGGATTCGGCCAAATAAAGGCATCCCTCGGGTTTGGGTTTTGTTCGTTTTAGTCCCTCGGTTTATTATTTTAAATATTCGTTATACTAGTTAAACAATTAACGGTAAATAACGATTATTTAAATATTATCGTGAAGTAAAACATACTCTATGTGTTTAACGCGTGTGCCCCCAATAGGCTCACGTATTTCTAACGTATAACTTGCGGAACCGACTAACATATTCCAACAGCTCCCACTTGGGAGTCGGAGTAGCAGGCTTGCAGATATACTGATAATTGGCAACGTCTAGCAAACACACACAATTACCTTTAGATTAGAAATACTTGAGATAATAGTTTCAAGAACAATCTCAGCTTATTAATGGTTAGTTTATTTCTTGCTTTAATCATCATCCCTTTGTTAATGGGTGTTACCTTATTCTTTAGATTAGAAATACTTGAGATAAAAGTTTTAAGAACAATCTCAGCTTATTAATGGTTAGTTTATTTCTTGCTTTAATCATCATCCCTTTGTTCTAGATACCGTTAAACTATAGATATGGATCCTAACTCATTCCATATAGTTTAACATTATGTTTCTCGTTATAGAAATAATTCAGATATACCAAATGTAATCAAGAATCATCTTGGATTACCCTTTGGGTACGGCCATACAATTATCTGATTAATTCTGGTATCTTTCTGCACATATCAAGTGGAGGAACAAATTCTTTGTTGACTACAAGTGTTGTGGATGCTGCTTCACATCACTTCCAAGAATAGCTTTTATGACTACCTTATTCAGGATATCGTTTGACTTAGACTCAAAAAGTGATATCCACACATGCAGAACTTGCTTGCATCTCAAGTCTAAGGACGACTTTTAAACCATTTTCGATATATTACCTATGACGAGGATCCAAAGGTAAATATTCGAAGGTGGGGTATCCAATATGCATCCCTTGTGAATACACATTAGTTTGGCGGGAACAATCCGTATATTCAAAGAATATAATCAACACTCACATTTGCCTTATGTAACAATTATTCCCATAATGTTAAACGACAATGGACATATTTAGAATGAAAAAATCCTTCAAAGATTAAACATGCAAATATAGGATAACAATTATTATGAAGAACAAATACCAAGTATCTTTATTCATCAGAAAGTAAAAATTGTCTTTCAATCCTAATTATCCAAATACTAAAACAGATATGCATGAAACTAATTAGCAAGTTGAAGTCTAATGTTTCCAACATTCTCAACTCTTTCTTTACAAGATAGCTAAATAGTTATCTGAGTAAACTTTTTGAATACTTGTTTCAAATTCACAAATTTATGAAGGATTTGAATGATATGATGAGTGTCGTATGTATATTTGCATACTATTGCAAGTATCATAGTATGGAAACGTGACAGTACCTTTAATGAGGTATTTAAAGTCAACATCATACCTATCTAAGACAATCATCTTTACATACCCCATTAAAGGTACTGTCACATTTCCATACTATGATATGATGAGTGTCGTATGTATATTTGCATACTATTGCAAGTATCATAGTATGAAAATGTGACAGTACCTTCAATGGGGTATTTAAAGTCAACAACCAGTCACATACACAATATAATATATATAGATGATGAATCCTTAGTTAAAAACATAAGGTTTCCATCCATGTAATAAATTATCTCAAGTGAAATATATCATTTAAGACTTGCTTCAATGATGTATTGCATTGTGTTGGACTTAATTTCCGCATATGTTTATTTCATTAAACATTTATTCCAAGGTCGTTTGTTTTATTTCCTAAATTCCCAAGTGAAGTTTCATTCCAATCTAAGGATTAATATCTAGCTTTGATGGAATGATGCTTTCAATATGTTACACAACATATGAATTTTAAGGAAAAACATAGTGCTCCCACTTGATGTCAGGTGTACTCAGGAGTTATCTTAATTTAATCAGAAACCATATTGTGATTAAACTTAAGATCTCAGCTCCTAGATGCATGATTCAATCCACACTTGGATTCTATTATCTTGTATACTTTATAAAGATTATTTTAAACTCATAACCCCTTTTGATTACACACCGTCCTCGCAAAAGGTAATCATAAAGAAAAGAGGTATAAAACTTAATTGTCATATTACAAATATAGAGTCATAACCCTTTTGATTACACATCGTTCTCGCAAGGTAATCATTAAGGAAAGAGTTATGATCCTTAATTCGCTATATTACAGATTCAAGAAAACCTGTATGACAATTAGTTATCTTTATATAACTAATGCGTGTAGAAAAGAAAGATTTAATCATCGTCAATTGCTTGAGTAAGATTAAAAACTCTTATCATCACTCAGGCATTAATATGTATACAATCTTGTCCTTATGCGTCTTTCTTCAAAAGAAACTCATTCGCACCTTCAGTTTAACTGTTTGGTAAAAGATCAATCAAGCTTATGTTGGGAATTATATTTGAGTTGACAAGACCAAACACGAATGAAACAAGATGGAAACAAAAGGACCAAAGTCGTCATTGTGGGATTCTACAAGATGTAGAAGAAAATAAAGATTTGGTCAAAAAGATATAAAGATGAAGAGATAAAGATAAATATTTAATTGATTTACTCATTAATATCTTTTAATAGTTTCTATGTAAAGCCTTGACTCCTTATGCTATAAAAGGAGGTCCAGGCATATTGTTTTAAGTATCCAGAAAAGTGTGTGTTCTCAATGAGAGTCGACTAAAAGAAAATGTGTGTGTACACGTTTAGTTAGTAGATAGTTGTAGACGTTTATAGTTTAGCCTCAAGGATTGTAAATCCCTATTACTAGTTAGAGTAACCGATCTATTTTGATCAAATAGTATTTAGGGCTGTGATGAATAAAAGAAAAACCTTAAAGTAACTTTGATTCTATATTATTATTCCGTTGTGCAAGTTTATTAATCATTGTTACTATATCCTAGTTGAGTCTTAATAACGATCTAAGGGGTCATAACAGACTTCTCAATTGGTATCAGAGCCTCGTGGCTCTCGATCTAAGATCTACAAGGTGTATTGATGTTGAATCTATGAAGGAAGAGTGGTCATGTTCTCTGTTTTTGGTGTTTGGTTCAATTCGTTGCAATTAGGGTATTCACAAATCCTAATTTAATACAAACAGGAATGGTGATCATTAATGTTTCTACTAGCTTTGGTGAGTTGATCGTTTGATTAATGATGAACCCTAGTAAGGATGCATAACACACGACATCAAGATGATAGATGCAAAGACAAGGATTAGTGACAGTTTAGCAACTGAAAAAGTGTCGCTAAAAAGGTGTCGTTTGGATACTTAAAAAAAGGTATCCTTATATGTTTTGTACTGCTCGTTGGTGGTTACTACTGACACAAGACACAGTACTGCTGGTGATCATAAATATTGGTGCTTTATTAACACTAAAAAGTGTCACAAAAAGGTATGGGAGGAAGGAGCACTTTATACTGTCAATACAAGTTAGTGTTGCTCGCGTTAATGTTTCTACTGCCAAGGTAAAACATTACTACTGCTAGCCTTATCGTTGTCAAGGGTTAGTACTGCTGTCTATAATAGTTAATATTGTTCGACCTTGTTTAATGTTGTTTGTCTATACGTTTCTACTGTTGGGATTACAAAGTGCACAACAGTAATTGGTTTGTACTGCTCGTTCATAAACTTAGTACTGCCAACGAAGAGTCACAAGTTAATACTGCTAGCTTTGTGGTTAATACTGCTACCCTTAACAGTTAGTACTGCTCGTCTTGGTGTGAATGTTTATACTGCTAGCTATCATGAGTTTGTACTGCTAAGGATAGTGCTTAGTACTGCTCATTGGAATTTTAGTACTGCTAGTTCATTGTTTATACTGCTATTTAGTACTGCTAGCGTTAGCCGATATCTAACAACAAAGATTGATGGAATGGCAGATATCGAATGACACACAGAGATGGATATCGGACAGAACTGGAAAATCAATTTTATTTGAATTTGGTTTTCGAATTGGAACAGGTTCGTTCTGACACACACACAGGTTGATTGATAGTTTGTTCAGATGGTTCTTGGACAAACAGAAAGATTTTTGGTTATGGTTTTAAATGTTCTTAAATGTTTTAAAGGCTCGTATTTTATTGAATTAATTGGTTACGAAGAAGGTTGTTTATCACTTATTTGACGGTGAAGTGGAATTACTTGGGTTTGTGTTTTATCATATCTCAAATGGCTTACAACATTTGGTGGTAACTTGTTCGTGCTTACAACGGTGTGACGAAGACTTGACGAATCTAGCAAAGGTGTGTGATCTAACTTATGGTGCTCAATGCTCACATTTGCTATCACTTTAAGGAGTTACGTTGTTGTGCTCAGTGTCTCATATAGAAGATGAGGATTTTGTCAAGAGGTTGCGATCTACTTATATTTCACAGATTTATTTATAAGTTCGAAGTCACGTGGATAGTACAAGACATAAGACACAAGTTTGGGTTATTCTACTTCTACATCAAGTTCGTTATACTTAGTTTTCTTCATCAGTAATCATTACATAGAGCCTACAGAATTTAAAGATTCAAGAGATGGTTAACATATGGGTTTCAGGGGAAGCTTATTGTTAAAATGTTTAACCATTTATATGCTACATCAAGGTGAAGGTTTTTACTACTACTAGCCTTTGTTACTACTGCTAGTGTAAGTTTCTACTGCTCAAGTTCATTTTTCTTATGGTGCGTAATGGAGGGAAATTTGGGTCATTGGAATACTTGGATTAGAAGTGTAATACTGGTTTGTAGTTGTGAAGATCAAATTTACATACTTTAGTCCCCTATTTGATGATGACAAAAAGGGGAAGAAGATTTGATGATTTGCAACTTGTAGATCCTTGGTAGCTTAAGGGGAAGTTTTCATTCGTATATTAACTTCAGGGGAAGTTCGTGCTTATTTGGTTTTGTCATTATCAACTAGGGGAAGATTGTTGGGAATTATATTTGAGTTGATAAGACAAAACACGAATGAAACAAGATGGAAACAAAAGGACCAAAGTCGTCATTGTGGGATTCTACAAGATGTAGAAGAAAATAAAGATTTGGTCAAAAAGAGATAAAGATGAAGAGATAAAGATGAATATTTAATTGATTTACTCATTAATATCTTTTAATAGTTTTCATGTAATGCCTTGACTCCTTATGCTATAAAAGGAGGTCCAGGCATATTGTTTTAAGTATCCAAAAAAGTGTGTGTTCTCAATGAGAGTCGACTAAAAGAAAACGTGTGTGTGTACACGTTTAGTTAGTTAGTAGATAGTTGTAGACATCTATAGTTTAGCCTCAAGGATTGTAAATCCCTGTTACTAGTTAGAGTAACCGATCTATTCTGATCAAATAGTATTTAAGGCTGTGATGAATAAAAGAAAAACCTTGAAGTAACTTTGCTTCTCTATTATTATTCCACTATGTAAGTTTATTAATCATTGTTACTATATCCTAGTTGAGTTTTAATAACGATCTAAGGGGTCGTAACAGACTTCTCGGCTTAAACCTTTGATTGCCTTTTAAGGACTGCATCTTGTCATTCATAGTTCTAAGATATTTATCAGATTCAAGATGTGATAATTCATCTTATTAGTTAGCAGGCTTATTATAGCCCTCTAACTTATATTCCTCGGTATTGATATTAAAATATCAATCAAGTGATGAGGCATCCATGCGGATTTATGAATGAGAGTTACATTATACTTTGGTTTGACATTTTCACGTTTAACCTTAGTATGACATTCACAAGTAGATTTAGAAGGTAACGTATTTTGTTCTTGAATCACTTCAAGATTTGTAGACGCTCCCACTTACTTTTGTAAGTAGAGAAAATTCTCTAAATACTAAGTATTTAAGAAACAATGAATTGTTCTTAATTGGGAAACACAAAACACATATTAAGTTCTCATATCTAGTTTGTTAATAATATGCTTCATAAGATTTTAACAAATTTCAAAACTTTAATCAAGACATAATGGGATTCCTTCCAAGAACCCTAATTAGGGTTTGTAGCAAAACCCTAATTCTTGTATCACCCTTTAACCGAAAACCTTTGCAAATGATATCATACATGCCTGAAATTATATTCCTTTGGTAGTTAAAAGTAGACTTATAAAATTTGAACTGAAATGTTCAAGAGTATGAAAAGGTAATGGGCTTTGCTCCAATGGTATATATTCAGTCAGTCACTGTATTAGAGGTAATTAACACCCACAAAACAAAACCCTTCCCCAAACTTTTAATTGCAATTTGAAAGTTTGAGACTTTCGAAAGTTTCACGCATTTCTTGTCTGAAATTAAATTGTGGTACCCAAGTGCCCACAACAGAAATCGGACTAAAGTTGTTTTCCTTTATACGTGGCTTTTCCCTTTCGGATAGGGTCGAGCGGGTACCCGTAACATGCCAAAAGGGATTCGTATCAATACGGGTTCGGTCAGGTGGCCCACAAAGACATTTATCCCATTATTTGACATCTATAAACAAGTAATGTGTTAAAAATGATTACGAATTATTTGACCCATTAAAGATATAAACATAACAAAACTCGCCCCATTTATAAGCAAATTGGTCAAAATTCCAGTTCTGCGGTTCTGCCTCGCTCTCTTTAGAGTTTTTTTTTTCTGTGACATCAGTTGGAACACGAACATGGTGAAGGTGAAAGCTATATATTTCTGTCTGGACACATGAACATGAACTTTAATTGCAAGGCTAGTAAATAAATAAGCTAGAATGAGATTACATCCCATACGCTATCAGAGATATACATATTGTAATTTACTTTATGATTCGGTATCTTTATAATTTCAATCCAGGTGAAGAAAACAATAACAGAAATCTCATAAAATACGCTAATTGCACCATAAAAAATATAGCATGTTGAAAGCCAATAAGGATTAACGAAAGTAACCTCACAATCACAATTTCAGAAGGGTCCTGGTGGTTTCATCGACAACAGTATCATTATCAGGAACGTCCTTTGAGCTTTCAAAAGCACCTGGAGTGTCACTAAGCTTTCCAGAGACGGGAGCTGATTAATTTTATGTAAAAAAAAATGATCATTAAAAGATAAGAAAAAGCATAAGATCAACAACTGCAACGAAGTTTAAAAGGAAGAAAAAAAATGCAACTTACAAGCACGTTGGACCTCTTCTGCAGATTCTTTAGCTAATCTTTGAGTTTCGGCCCGCTGAAATGCTGGAGGTTCTAAACCTTGAAGTCCCCCACAGAACTCCATATAACAATTTTTGCAAAGCCCAAAACCAGATTGAACTGCACTGCTTTTGTGCTGACATACCACTTCTGTTTCTCCTGGCATCTTTAAGACATTGGTAGAAGGTTGTTTGCAGGAGCGCATTTCCTTTTCATAATCCATAGCGTTCTGATTGAACTCTTCAATCTAGCCAAAATATTAAAATTAGATAATGTAGCGAAAACATAAGCAAGGAAATGGGAAGATAAATATAGCTCATTAGACCTAATGAAACAAATATAAATAAACCTAAACATTTATTCTGTTCTCAACGCGCTTAATCGTATACAGATCATAACTGGTAATTTTAAAAGGTATCTTGACGATGGCTTGAAAGAAGCCACAGAAGAAAGGAATGTCCTTTCTAAGGTAACTAGACAATATACCAATAAGGAAAGATGGAGCAAAACATTCAAAGGAAGTTTATGCACAATAAATTATGATGAAATATACCAATAAGGAAAGATTGAGCAGAATGGTCAAAAGAGCAATATGACCAGTTTTACAGAGGATACAAGTGTGCAAATTTTAGGGTAGCAATAAAACTCACTGTTAAACTCCCAGCTTTTGTATTTTTGAATTCAAATCAACGCTTTGTCAATGTCGCTTCACATATGTGTACGACTTTAACCTAGAAGTAGATACAAATGATTAAAGAGACACATTGAAACAACTTTGCTTTAGCAAATATTTAAGATAATCAAATACCAAAATCACAAGGTCGTCATAGACTTATTATTACAAATTATACGTACAACATCTGTTTTTGTAAACTTGTATCCATGCAACAGGGAAGAAACATATATAGCTGCAGCGCATATCCCACTAGGCTTTCTCCCAGTCTGTAGAAAATCATTACACGTCATATACTCGTTAATATAAAAGCTAAGCTGTCATCATATTTTAATAAAGAATCAAACCTGCATCCAGTCTCTTTTCATGCTAACTGCAAGGCGCAATGCAGTATTCAAAACATTTTTATTATTCTTTTTTCCTAATAGTGCTACAATACAAAAATAAAGCACGTATTAATAACATCATTTAGCCATAGAAGTAACTCTTGTAGGCAGGTTTTTGATACATAAACAATTGGTGACATGGCATTATAAAAAATCACATAAACATGAATTCCAGAATATCACAAAAACGCAAGTGAAACCAACAATCAGGAGATCATTAGGTACAAAGAACACGCCAAGATTGAATATCAAATAATAATAGCTAAGCCATGCATCTTGGCGTCAAGTCTTACCACTTGTATATCTATGCATATAAAGACTGGGATCAACTGGTTTTTGAATGAAAGAATGATCCCTGAATATCAATAACTGGCATAGCTGTAAATATACAGCCCAACTCGTAGCTGGAAACATGAAATTACAACATCTCAGGCCACAAGACAACAAATATCTAATAAAGTTTAAGGAAGTAATCACTTACACACTGACCCCAAGCTCACTGAAAATCAATGATAAAACAGTATCACCTGTTCCCTGTAAAAAAAAGCATAGTAACAACAACAACCGATGTATCAGTAACCTCAATAGCAAATCATATTACCAGATGAAGAACTTAACGGCACCTAGTAAACCACTAAAAGGAGCACTTAATGACACCCATGTCTGATTCGGTCGGATATAAGACCACTAATTAAGTGCATTTGTGTTTTAACCTATCAGGCTAACAAGGTATTTTAAAAAGTTGATGCCACAAAGGAATATGTTTTTGATACTGTGATGACAGAAACCACTAACCGACAAGCAACATAAAGGCAAGCAGCTGCAACTTGAGCCGTTCTTCGCCCTCTTGTAAATCCACGTTCAACAGCAATCTACAATTGGTCTCGATAAGCATATGCTAGATAGTTTTAATATTTTTGTCCAAAACTATATAAGGAACAGCGCAAACCTGGTAAAAATGTTTAGCGTGTTCACAACTGCTGATCCCATATTTTTCTATAATCTCCCCAATTACTACATTACCTACAATAAATAGATTGTTTGCAATGTCACAAACCAAAATATTAAATTAAATATAAGCACAACCACAATGCACTACCTTTATCCAAGGTCCTAAAATAAGACGCGGAGCAATCTCTTGCCAGTTGAACAAGATGGCCTGAAGCATGAGTCTGCAATCATGTAGAACGGGTAAATAAGGGACGCTATTAGAATCATTGTTAAACGGGTTAAATGCTTGGAACTTTATCCAATTTTAAGTGAACTGTTACAATAACAACATATTACAAGCTGGTTGCATACAAAATATAAGATTTTTTAGTTAACCTTTATTAAAAAAATACAAATACAAGTAAACAACGTTACCGATCCATCTGCTCCTTTAACAAAAGTGGTATCTTGAGATACTAGTTTACCACAATCAACACAACATCTGAAAGTAAAACAGATAAAATGGTTTACGGTGCAATCCAACCAAACACGACATGTTAATGTAATCAGGAACAAGATTACACGTAACCCAAGCACAATTCACGCTTTTATCTAAATGAAAATGGAGTCGAAATATTGGACGAAAGTATTAAAAACACCCCTTAGGGACAACATCAGCTTCTAAGCAGTTAGTTAGAGATTTTTTGAAAAGTTAAAACCTTAATAATGTGTTAGAATATCTTACCACGATTCCGTGCATATAAAGAACGCTAAATATGGATTTAAAACGAATAACTTATGGCCAAAACTAGATTTGAAACAATACCGGCAAAATAGTTTTTCGGCATAAATCTGGAAATTTTGTAATTCGTGTTTTTGAGGGTTTTCGGGTCTGAATCGGCTTAAGTATAAAATTAGAAACTTGTTTAGAATGATTTTTTGCCATTGAAATACGTGTTTTGAGGCCTAAATATGTATAACGGATGTGTAAAACCAAAGCAAAGTTGGACTATTTTTCGAAAAGTGTTATAAAAAATTTTGCACTAGTTTTCCTGACATGAATAGTAAAATTATATTTTCGGACATTTTTGGTCCGTTTGAACGGTAAAAACCATAGGAAATATTTTTGCATCACTTATATAATATGTATACGCGGTTTAAAACCTTATAAATATTATTTTATGAATCAACTAAACTATATATAAATTGTCGTTGCAAAAATAATAAAAGTGGTAACTTGACGTAAACACTATTTCAATTTATTAAAGTTAAACACAAACTATTAGGTGGTGATATAACCGTATAAAATACATTGTTGTATTTATATTAAGTACATTATTCTTACACGACCTATAATTAATTAGGTTGCATTCCGGATCATTTATGATGATTACCTTGTTGATATTTGCGATAATCAATACTTTACTTATGGTGAGCTTCATAGCCCCTATTTTACCTCTTTTTAACTCGTTTGGGGGGAGAATACATGCGTATTTACAATCTCGTTTACATGTTCGTTTACATACTCGTTATACGCTCATTTACAAACTCATTTACATACTCGTTTACATGCTCATTTACAAACTCGTTTACATACTCATTTTCATAACTCATTTACAAACTCGTTTACATGCTCATTTACAAATTTGTTTACATACTCGTTTCAATAACTCGTTTACATACTCGTTTACATACTCGTTTTCATAACTCATTTACAAACTCGTTTATATACCCGTTTACATACTCGTTTTCATAACTCATTTACAAACTCGTTTACAATCTTGTTTTTATAACTCATTTACATACTCGTTTACATACTTATTTACGAACTTGTTTACTTGCTCATTTAAAAACTCGTTTGCATACTTGTCTTCATATCGTACTTACAAACTCGTTTACGTAATCGTTTACATACTCGTTTACATGCTCATTTACAAACTCGTTTACCTACTCATTTTCATAACTCATTTACAAACTTGTTTACATACTCGTTTACATACTCATTTTCATAACTCATTTACAAACTCGTATACAATCTCTTTTTCATAACTCGTTTACATACTGGTTTACATACTTATTTATGAACTTGTTTACTTGCTCATTTATAAACTCATTTGCATACTTGTTTTCATAGCGTACTTACAACTCGTTTACATACTCGTTTTCATAACTTGTTTAAAAATTTGTTTACATGATTGATTTCAAACTCATTTACAAATATCGAGGCGAGATACATTGCTTATTTTACAAAAGGACCAAAGTAAAATACTTTTCAATGTTTACAATAATTACGTAGCGTGCCTAAGTAGCAATAACCCTCAATGCCCACTATCATGAACTGTTAATTACTCGGTGTAAGTAGGGCTGTAAACGAATTGAATGTTCAGTGAACATTTCATGAACCGTTCGGTAAAAAGTTCATTCATGTTCGTTTATTTATTAAATGAACGAACATGAACATTATTTACGTTCGTTTAGTTAAATGAACGAACATGAACACAAGTCACGTTCGTTCGTTTATGTTCGTGAACGTTCAATTAGGCGTTTTGTAACATTCGTTTATGTTCATTTATATGTTTATGTTCGTATATCATATCTTTTAATTGTATACTTTTAAATCTGGTATGTTTAAATAAAATAACACTTATAAAACATAAATTATGCATAATTTGATAACATTCTATGTTTTTTCTACGTTCATTTATGTTCGATCGATTATGTTCGTTTAAGGTTCGTTTAGTTTCTTAATAAACGAACATGAACAACCCATTTCCTTAATAAACGAACATGAACAAGAAAATTCGTCTGTTTAAGCATTCGCGTTCGTTTATTTGTGCCGTTAAAATTAAATAAACGAACATGAACAAGGCTTTGTTCGTGTTCATTCGGTTCTTTTATAGCCCTAGGTGTAAGCACGTGTGTTATAAATAGATCTATTTTGGATTGACATCCTTGTTCGGGTGAGTAGCTCTCACTAGTTTTGGCAGACCGAGCTAACGAACTTATGCCATATTGGAAACGTTGGATGTTACGGGTTGACATCTACATTGGGTTCAATTTTGTGTATTAAATTGCATATATTTTTGAGCTTCAGTGTCATGAGCTTAGTGTAGTCATAATTATTATTTTGTGATTTTCTATGTGTTACAATAGTCATACGTTTTAAATCTTGTGGTCCACACTACTTTTATTGAGCGTCACTTATTGTTAAATACTTTCATGATACTATAGTGAAGCAGTAGACACTATACTCTTTTAGTCCTACATTTACATTTACATAAATCTATGAACTCACCGGCTTTATTTTGACACTTTTAAGCATGTATTTCTCAGGTGAATACGATGCTTGATGTAACTGATGTGCATTGGACTCTAAATTTCACAAGAATGCATTCATGTATTTCTACATACATTCAAATGATCAAATCTCGTAGTACTATTTCCAGTCTTTCATTTTGATGCAAACTTTGGGAAAAAATGTTACAACAATTCAGATTTCAAGAAAATCAATGATATTACTTTTCAAACAACTCATTTAGAGTTCGTTCTCTAATATCTTGTGCTATTGTATTATGAAGTAGCACTCCCAGACAATATTCCGTTGCGATCCATTTTGGGGGTGTTACACTGGTTGGATCATAGGACTAATACCTAACCTAACCACCTTATGACTTCAGAGTCGTCGTGAGTTAATAGGTTGTTAGGTATTTGATCGTAACCATAAAACCATTGAAAATCAATCAAAGTATTTGATATAAATCAATTGAGAGTTTCATTCTTTTGAAATGCTCCCCCTACACATGTGCATCGATATTCGAAATTGTTTCGCACATGGAAGAAAGAGTTATGCACTTAGAGTCTTAAAGATCATATATTTCTCGATCACATTTTAATCACATTTTCTCCCCTTTTGGAAATAACTAATCTTTTAGTATTTTCATACCAATTGACTAAAATTTGAGACATGAAAATGTTTCATGGGGAGAAAAATGTTGACACCTATGTAGCATGAATTAATAGAACTTTTTTTAGCTCCCTCTCAATTTCACATATATGACACCAATTGAGAATAGGATTATGACTTTTTAAATTCCATGTGAAATTGAGTTTGAGCTACTTATATATGTTTTAACCAAATGAGTGTTTAAATATTATCAACATTTAACATATTTCATTTGTTTAAACATTCGGAAATGTTTTAGACACACAAAATAGACATATGAGTATATGTCTAAACGCATTAAAACTTGGTTTTAAAATCTCCCCCTCAAAAATTGATTCACTTATAAAAAAATGATTCGACTTTTGAAAGATTCATGAGGAGGGAGTGTCGAACACACAATTTTGAATGATTTTGAAAAAACATTTTCAAAAATTCTTAAAAAATTGTGTTCAACGGTATTCAAAACCAATGTTACTTGAGCTCTAAAGACTTGAAATGTCTTTAAATTTACGTTTTGTGTTAGCTCAAGTCTGAAAAGTTGTAGCTTCTCGTTGTTAGGATAAATGTACAGGATTGCACACTTCCCTTTATTTGAGGTCCGAGTTACAGTCTGAAGTAACTGCAAGTCATTGAGTTGAGCTACAAAACTTTGAATGTTTTGATTTAATAGCTCAAGGCCGAAAATATTTCTCTTTTCGTTGTTAAGGATAAATGCACTAAAGCATACATTTTCCTTTTATTTAACGACCAGGTTGTTATTTGACATTTAATAACAAACCATTAAGAAAGATTAGAAATGACATGTTTTGAAACTTTTGAACTCTTGCTCGAACTTCATTTACATGCCCGTGTCAATATTAATCGACATTTCTAGGTACCTAAATGTTATCGATTCCAAGAAACATGTCGAGAAGATTATTTTTGGAATTTTTTGATTTTATATTTGGTTTTATATGTTTTATATTTTTGTATTTGCTTTTTCAAAAATATTTTCTAACATAATTAAAAATGGAATGTTTATACAAAGAAGTCGAGGATAAGATATTTCTATTCGATGAACCCTATGAAGAAATGGGTTCAGAAGCCTTTGAAGTACCAGCACTCAAAGATGAAGAGTTTGCACAAATAGTAGTGTTAGGATTAGGTGTTTCTTTTCCTAATGGTGAGGCACTATCATTCATGTTGTATCAGGTTTCAACGGACTTTCAAATGGGAATACACCTAAGACCAACATAAGTAAAGATTCTACCCATTGGTTTCCATGTAAAGCCAGATCTAGGAGGCGTAGTTTTCAGATACACAGCGAAAGACTTATTTGGAGAAAACATTTGTCCTATGTGGATCTGTCTGTCATGTTTTTTAGAATCACTTTTCTTTTCTACATGCATATATCTCTTTGTTGTCTTATGGGAATGTGCATCCTTTTTCTATCCAGAGGCATGAGAATTTACCTTTGAGAGGTATTTTAAGATGCACTCATCGTGATTTGCACTATAAATACACTTTTTGCATGTAGGACATGCCAAGTCTTTTGACTTTAAGAAAGGCTTTTGATTCCTAGGTGGTTCTACTATTTTAATAGTTCTATTTGATACACGACTACTCATGGATGGTGGCCAATTCCTAGGTTGTTGATTAAAGTTCCTAGTTTTTAGTTGGTTATCATTAGCAGTGTTTGGTAATCTAGCAGACTGATGCACACTAGGGTTTGTATTCAAAGATTTGTCTTTCTGAAGTTGTGCCTTTTTCTTGGCTTCCTCTAGGTAGTAGTTATGATTAAGGTTGCAAAAATTGTAAATCGTTAGCCGAGCGGTCGACCACCTTGTAGCTTGTAATCGGTCAGGGCGGGATTAATCGGCGATTAATCGAATTGACATTTTTGGCAAAATTTGGATGTTTTTGGCAAGTTTTGTGTATTTCTGTCGAGTTTTAGATATTATTGGCAAGTCTTTTTCTAAAAAACAACTTGTAATAGATTTAAACAGTTAATATAAGTGATCAAAACAAGTTTACGATGAGTTTTAGGTACTTCCGGCAAGATTAGAAGGTTTTTGACAAGTTTGACAATCGTTGACCACCGTTAATCGGCAAGGTTGGTTCCCTTGTAGCGTCTAATCGGTGTTTATTCGGCCTTATAGACCTTGTTTTGCAACATTGGTTATGAACCATGTCATTTGAGCCTACAGATTCCCTTGGTGACTGAAATGACACATGTTTTGGACGATTCCTAGAAGGGCCAGGTGCATTCACATCATAAGGCTTAGCAAAAGATGATTTCCTAACATGAGGCTAAGAATGTGGTGTGACTGGTTTTTTCAGATTATTAGACACATCAACTTGGGAGGCAGACCGATGTTTTGCAATTTGGGATCATTCAGATTTATACGCAGTTGGTTGTCTTACCGCTGGTTGATTTATGATTGGTTGCAAAGGCGATTTCCCCAAGATTGATTGTTTTTCAAAATTAGTGTCCATACTCTTACCTTTCATCTTCTCAATGAGTTTCTTTAACTCACTTATGGCAGTGTTCTTGTCTTGCAGTTGAGCTTTCAAATCTTATATTTCAAAATATTGTTTATGTTCTTTTAGAAATACAGTTGGTCTGTTTGTTTACAAACTGTGTCATTTTTCATTTGTTTTTGACATTGTTGTAAAGCAAGTTCAAATTGAGTGTTTTTTAATTTAGCAAAACTTCGTGAAAGTTCATTATAAACTTCTTTACTAACAGTTTCAGTTTGTTTAGAAAGCTTTTTTGCTAGACATTCACATTCTTTGATTTTATGAAGATACAAACATTTCAATTCATTGCAAGCATCAAAATCAGATAAAGAATGCAAATAAGAACACATAACATCCTTTGAAACACACTCTTGGAGAAGTAGATCATATATATTTCAAAATCAGCTTTTTCAGATTCAA
Organism: Tanacetum coccineum; assembly: GCA_026074375.1. NCBI lineage: Eukaryota > Viridiplantae > Streptophyta > Magnoliopsida > Asterales > Asteraceae > Tanacetum > Tanacetum coccineum. The sequence continues at coordinate 11,173 of BQNB010086714.1, read as the reverse complement.
GTTCGTCAATCCCCTTTTCAAGTGATTGAACGTACTGTACATCTGCAAACATCTCTTGTTTAAGTTCATTTACAAATTTGAAACTATCATTTTTGTGTCTTTAGTGCAAGAGGCATTAAACAAGTTTTCAAAAGCGAGCTCATATCTTTAGTAGTTGGTGCACGAAATGCATCATGCATATGTCTTTCCCAAACTAATTCAACAATTTGTTTGAAATGAGTTATGTTATTAGTCATTACATTATAAGCTTGTCTACTCTTGCTTATTGATTTTTTAGTAGGTAGAAAACCGATGTTTTTAACTATGTGAGGTTTATTCTTTACAAAAGATTTTCTCCACATTTTCTTTCGAACTTTATTTACGTGTGCCAACTGATCAAGATATTCTCGTGATGGTGGTTTAAAATTTTCATAAAGACAGTTGATGACATCAAATAACGTCACATTTATACCGTCATTTATCTCGAATAAGTTACCCATTTTTATATAATTATTGCAATAATGTGTACTTAATTGCTGAAAAGTGTTATTTGTAATAATTGAGGAGTGATTTGTGAAGACATGCTAAAAGGCGCATATTTTGGAGCTAAAACGAAGACATTTGAAGATTATTTATTTCTGACCAATACGCCGTATCTAAGAAAAGTGATACGGCGTATCAGCTCCAAGTCTTCACAAGAAAACGCGTATTCATAACTCCCAATACGGCGTATCCATCTTCTGCTATACGCCGTATCCATGAAGATAACTATTCAGAGATACGAAGATATTATATTTTGGGAATGTATATTATACTTATCTTAAACTTTGCGCGCACTCCAAGGGATACACCCCAATACGCCGTATTGGCCTAGCCCAATACAGCGTATCCATCATTTTTTAGAGGTTATAAATAGAAGACTCAAAAATGAGTTTTCAGTGTGCAAGATCATATTCTTCATACCATACACATAAAAGACGATTTTCTGAAGAGAAGAAGAGCAACAAAGGTCAAGCATCGATCACGATTCCATAGAAGACACCGTGTAATTCCTATACTCTTGTAATCATTTAATTTTTGGTATCGTTCGGTAAAACGTTTAGTTTACCTTGGTTATTTGATCACGCTTGTATAATTACAATGGTTATGGGCTAATACCCTTGGGTATTAGCCATCTTAATGAAGATTTAATGT
>BQNB010086714.1:0-5000 GCA_026074375.1 Tanacetum coccineum | reverse complement strand
TTCTTTGATCATTACACTTATTTAATCTCATTTAAAGTGATCCAATCATCTATTCACTTTGAGTGCAAGTCAACAACACAAGCTATTGTAAAGATACGAGTTGTTATAGTCTAGTCTTAGTTGTCATAACATTTGTTACATCCTTTATGCACATCAAGTTTATAACCACCAAACTTAACCCTTAGTTAGATTTGGTTAGTGTTTTATTCCTGAAAATACGATAGTGATACGGTTAATATTTTAGTCCTCAAAATATGTGTCTAAAAGGTTTGGTTCTATCTTGAGAAGAACTCGACATTTAGCTAAGTGTCGAAAAATATTGTAAGCGACATTGTACGATTTTCTCCGCTTGATGGGAGCTTGTTGATATAGTGCATTGAACTCCTAAGTCGGATACTCAGGGAGTAGAATAGGGCGAAAAGGAGTTTAGTAGCCAAACCATTATAAATCATTTTGTCTTGGTTTGATCTTTCCATCTCTTACTTATTTATTATTGTCTTATATATTGTTTATCGTCTTGAAATTATATACTTGTTGTGATTGATTGATCTCATCATATACTCGAATCTAAAGATTTAAAACATTTAATTTTAAACGAGGAAACGATAAACTATTCAACCCTCATCCAATTTTTGATGCAGACCCAAGTATTGAAGAACGGACCCTTTTGTTCCTAGAGGCCTAGGATCGTGTGAAGAAAAGACCTTTATTCAAAGGGGCATAACTTGGGCTTAGAGACACCGTTTCAGGCCCAATACCAGCCGATTTGAAGCTTGGAACGAGGAGAACACCGTGGTAACCGACATAGTTAGGTTACAGAAATTTCGAGCCCTGAAACACTATATTTTAGGAATTATTTGTATTTTTTGTGTTTTTTCGGGTTTTTTGGACTTGTTTTTTGCATAGTTTTCGGCCGTTTGTCTTAGGAGGCCCATTTTAGTTTTGTATGATTATTTAAGAACTGTATTATGATCATGGGTATTTAGTTCCTAATTATATGAAAAGTCTATTTTTGACAGTTGGAAGATTGTTTCTGGTATTCATTGAAATCAACAGATTCAATTTGGGTGTTCCTTACTTAGTCTACATCAGTTTTTCACAATTTGTACTAGAGAAGTGTCACCAAGATTTTTTAAATAAACGATATTTTAAAACTTGAATTGGTCTATGGACACCGATAAATATCTGGAAGAGCAATCTAGCAAAGACCACCATTTTTCGAAAACGACGGTTTTATACAATGGAAAAATAGATTCAAGACACATGTGAAATCAAAAAATCTAGATCTTTGGTATGTTATTATTGATGCTGATTTTAAACCAATTCAAAATACTCTTGTCACTAATAAGGATGAAATCGTTCCTTATGAAAAATAAAACGATGAACTTAAAAAGAGACTTGCTAAAAAAAAGGCTAAAATTGTACTTTTATAATGTTTTTCCTAAAAAGGAATATGAAAGAATTTTCTTGTGTGAAACGGCCAAAGAAATTTGGAAATCTTTATTAATCACCCATCAAGGTAATAGTCAAGTCAAATATAATAAGATTGATCCTCTTGTTAAAAAATACAAACAATTTTCTATTTCGGAAGATAAATCCATTGATAGCAGGTTTTGTTAAATTTAACACTATAATTATTAGTCTTACGGCACTTGACGAAAGTTTTTCTAGTAAGAATTATGTTAGGAAATTCTTGAGAGCTCTTCATCCTAAATGGATGTTAAAGGTGACCACGATAGAAGAGTCCAAATACTTATCGCCACTTTCTCTAGATGAGCTAATCGTTAATCTCAAAGTCCATGAGATGATAATGGACAAAGACTCTTAATTATTTAGAGGCAAAAGAGAGAAAATAAAACTATTGCCTTGAAAGCTAAAAAAGAGTCTAGTGATGATGAGACTTCGACATCCGGGAGTGAAGATGAAGAATACGCTATGGAAGTTAGGGACTTTAAGAAGTTCTTTAGAAGACGAGGTAGATTTGTTAGGCAACCGCATAATGAAAAGAGATCATTACCAAGAAACATGATGATAAGAAAGGAAAAAGTGAAAGAAAATATTTTAGATGCGGAGATCCAAATCACCTCATCGAGGAGTGTCCGAAACTGCCTAGATACAAGGACCAAAAGGATTTTGTTGGAGGTTCTTAGAATGATAGCAATGAAGAAAATGATGAAACCACAAACGAAGAAATTTGTCTTATGGTCGACGCATCTAATGAGGTACATTTCGAATCTTGTTACTATAGCAATGACAGTTCGTCAATTAACGATGGTACTTTACAAAACGAGTATAATAAAATATGTAAACTTAGTCTAAAAGTCATAAACAAAAATAAGTTTTTGAAAAACAAAAATACGCTTCTAGAAAATGAAGTTTTCAAACATAAAGAAAAAAAATAGAGAATTGAAAGAAATAAAGCGACTCATAATGAATGTGAATCGTGTTATGAACTTTGTATCAAAATAGAAGAACTCAAAATTAGGCAAACTAAATTTTGGAAGAGGTTTCTAAGTTTACAAAATTTGAAAAGAGTACTCGTTCTTTAAATGATATGTTAAGTGTTCAAAAACCCTTCGGTGATAAAATGGGTCTAGGTTATAATAAAAATGAAGCGTCAACAAGCCAAACAAAACAAGACGAATTTGTAAAACCAACTAAAACTGAAGAAAAAGCGGATGGTTCCCTTTAAAATAGGGACGATTCCCTTAAAGTTAAAGGAACCGTGGAACCGTCCACTACTGAAGTCATACCAGTTTTAACTTTAAAGCATGACTTGACTTCTAAACTAAAACACATAAATATTAACAAAGTTAAAGTACCTACTGCTAATGAAAAGGAAGTCAAATGTTTTTATAACCTATCTTTAAAATCAGGAGTAGGATTTATAAATGTAGATTATAGATAAAAAACTCCACCTCCTAGAAAAATGAATACTTCTCAACCTTGGTCTACAACTCCGCAACCTAGAAATAATTCTAAGAGCCAAAGTCACCCAAATCATTACCCCACAACTTGGAATAATTTCAAACAAAGTTATGTTCCTAGGGAATTTTTTAACCATTTCAACATCCTAACCAAATGCACGAGATATTGGGGACCAAATGTTTGAGTGTTCTTAATATATAATTAGGTATGCTTGAAAATTGACTAGGATCCCGACGAATGGATAAAAGATAGTAGAAGTACAAAGCATATGACGTGTGACAAAAATCTTTTCTCAACCTACCAAGCATACAACGGAGGTAACATTATCTTTGGTACTAATTCACGCGGAAAAATCATCGGCAAATGTATGATCTCTCATGACTCCCTTACTATTAGATATGTTGAGCGCGTAGATAACTTGACATTTAATTTATTTAGCATTGGTCAAATTTATGATAGTAAGTGTAAGGTAATATTTTCAGATGATGATAGCGTAATAACTAAGAATGGGAAAACCATAAGAAAATGTATTAGGAAAAATGGCTTATATTTGATGAAATTAGGAAATAAGCCAAAAGAAAAAATATGTCTTGCCACCATGTAAGAAAATTCAACATTATGGCATAGAAGACTAGGACACGCAAATACAGGTTTAATTCAATCTTTATCTTTATGGAATCGTGGAGGGGGGTGAATACGTTTCCATTTAAAACTTAAATCTTTTTTTTAAACGACTAACCAAGTATGACGTGATATGATAAGTGTCTCTAATAGATCTACAATGATAAAGATATTATAAAGCATAAAACAAAGCATGTCATCACAACACAATATATCACACAAACGTAAACACAATGCAAGTGTAACACCCCCAAATTGGGTTGCAGCGGAATATGTGTCCGGGGCGTGTTACTTCTCAGATCAATAACACAAGATGTATATAGAACGACCAAAAAGTCGTTTGAAAACGATACATTGGATTTAACAAAGTAATTGTTACATAAGCCCAAAGCTTAACTTGTTCACTTAATCAAAATACAAAGATTTTCAGCCCATAACAGATAACAAAATGAAATGCGACAAAATCTTTAATGCATGACATCCAAATCAAAACCACCAATGTATCCATCGCACCTCGTGCTTATTGATCCCCTGAAAAACATTGCTTTAAAACGTCAACAATAATGTTGGTGAATTCATAGGTTTGATAAATCATATATTGTAGGACCACAAGATCTCCCAAGTGTATGATAATGCAACACATGCATACATCATATAAATGTAATTACGTTGCTCTAAGCTCATGACACTGATGCTTGACATGTATGGAAACCAAATTAATGGCCTTTTGCCCGTGGTGATGTTCTAACCCGCAACATCCTATATTCGACATGGTATATGTTCATTTCGCTAGTGATAGCTAATCACCCGAACGGGGTTGTCAAACCCAATAGATCTATTTATAACATTCGCGCTCGTAATTAACAGTTCATGATAATGGGCTCAGATTGGGTTATCGCTACTTAGGCAACATGTAATCATAATGTGAAACTTAACCACTTGTGTCCAGTTGTAAAACATTGCATGTTTTTCACCCCAAAAACTTTGTAAAACAAAAGCATGTAAAACGTGGGGCTATGAACTCACCTTGAGTGAGCAAATACCAAGTGTATCACAAATAGTGCGTCACGCAAATCGATCAGATGCAACCTATTTAAATTAAGGTCGTATAAGTACTAATCACATTGAGTAATCTCTACCATGCATAAGTCTATTTGGCTAATCAACATCTAATTGTTTGAGTGAAAACATATTTATAATTGTAAAACATTTATAAATATCTGAATAATGTAATTATAGTTATTCCTGGTAGGGTATTAGTTACTCCTGGTAGTTATAGTTATTACTACTGGTAGTATATTAGTTACTCCTGGTAGTGTTATTAATACTGGTAGTATATTAGTTACTCCTGGTAGTGTTATAGTTTATTTTCTAAGTCTGACCCGACTATAATGACCCACTAAATCACATTTTCATGACTCGGGTTCTAAAGAGAATTTATGCGAAACGAT
>BQNB010086713.1:1844-28113 GCA_026074375.1 Tanacetum coccineum | reverse complement strand
CCGTATTTCTTTTCATGTTTCTTACGGCAGGTACATGGCGATGGGATTTGGGCAAAAAGGGTTAAGCTTAATATGAGAGCTACCTTTAGATTACTTTCTTTTCAGTTATGTACAGTTATTTTATGAAGGGGACCGATGTTTGATTCCGGTTTCCTGCTTGTAGGTTTGTATGCCTTTATTGTGCTTTGATATGACACCATGATTATGATGTTTCGGCCTCCTTCTCGTAGAGGGGCGTTACAAGTACATAACTTAACTAGCTTGTGGTGTACTCTGTGTGGTTTGTGAACCATGAACACCAGCTTGTTGTGAACCATGAGCAGCATCTCCATGACCAGCAACACCAGCTTGTTGTGAACCACCCCTTTTTTTTACTCTTGCAGCCTCTTGAATTGTGACCAACCTGCTTACACGATTTGCAAGTAACACTCTTTCCTGTCTTTGTTAGCTTCTTAGACTTCATCATTTCATCTGCAAGCTCAGCTGCACTCTTTTTCCTTTTCTTAGGGGGTCTGCCAATCTGTGGGTGAGGTTTTGGTGGGATAATGGTTGTTGGCACATCTGATTTCTTCCAACCCCGTGGTCCATTCACTGGATTTATCTTAAATTTATACATCTCTTTCCATGTTGTTAACCAATGAACTGGAAGACAATAAGACTCTGGTATTCCAGTATCTATCCCATTATTTGCCTGATCCCATATGGAAGCAACTGCATGTGTGCAGGGTATTCCACTCAACTCCCATTTCCTACAACTACATACTCTTTCACTCAGATTAACCACAAATTGATCACCCCAAGGACAAGTTACTTGATACAAGTCACTACCATTCCATTCAACCTAGGAAAATTACATCCAATAAGTAAATCTAACACAAGCAAGTAAAAATTTTCATTGTTTAGATACTTACCTTCAACTTTGCAGCAGCCCTTACAATAAGCTTAAAGATCTTTGCAGTACTTGGTGTTAAAGGTCCATCACACTTGTCTTGCACCTTCTGAACATTCACAATTCTCTTCATAAGGTATTCCCTTATGTATTCTAGACAAGTGATAATAGGCTTGTCCCTTCCATCTAGAAGCTGCCTGTTTAGAACTTCACACAAGTTATTCAAAAGAATATTGCTTTTTGCCCTACCTGCAATACAATCACACCATAGTTAGACATAACCCTTAATGCAATACAAAAATAATACAAGTTGTACCTGTAAAGTGAGACCTAGCCCAGTGTTGTGGTGGGATCTTCCTCAACCATTCATAAGCTTCTAAGTTGTGATTTTTCATTTCTTCCATTCTTTTATCAAACTTCTGAATGGTGGAAGCAGTGGCACATTTCCATAACATTTCCTTGTAAAACTTACCTCTCCAAGACAATTTCATATTATCATAAATGTGTTTGAGACAAAACCTATGTTCTGCATTTGGAAAGTTCTCTGCTATGGCTGGTATCACACCCTAATGTATAACAGAATATATGAGAAAACTAGTATATATACAACACATTTAAAAAAGAGTTTTAAGTATGAAAATTACCTTTTGCCTGTCAGATATAAAAGTGAAGTTGGAGTTTCTGAAAAGCTCAAGATCATCACCTAGGCAGTCAAGGAACCACTTCCATGAATCCTTGCTTTCAGATTCAACTACAGCATATGCAAGTGGATAGATCCCATTGTTTGGGTCTACTCCAACAGCAGTTAGAATTTGGCCAGGGTATGGTCCAGACAAGAAACAACCATCAAGACCTAAGAAATCTCTTCCTCCAGCTTTGAAACCATCTTTTAAAGGTCCTAAACATATGTAGATCCGCTTGAACTTTCTTTCTTCACTGTCTGGATCTTCTGGTGGTTCAACCTCTATCTTAACTGTAGTGTTTGGATTCTTCTCTTTCAATTCCATACAGTAATCTCTTAACTGTGCATACTGCTGGCTATAGCTTCCCACAACTCTTTCATAAGCCATTTTTTTAGCTCTGAACACCTTCTGCTTTGATACTCCTACTTCAAACTTTTTCTGCAATTGATCCTTAAGGGTATTTAAAGTAATCTTGTCATTTGGTTTAATGGTTTCCTCTACATCCTTAGAAAGAAAAGTTGCTGTGCATTTTGATACTATTCTTGATTGTAGACATGTGTGAGTATCCTTAAGGGTTCTGACTTCCCAGGTGTCCTCATTGGGCAACTTGGACACTTGCATAGCCCAAGGACAAGCATAAGATTCCCTAGGTTTTGCCACTTTCTCTTTCTTAGAAATGGACTTGGGCTTTACTTTACTAATTGGGCCATTTTGATCACCAGTAAAAGGTATAACACTTCCCATGTCATTGTTAGCAAAATCTGGAACTTGGCCTTTACAAACAACCCTCACCCTTAGCTTGTCATTTTTTTTCAAGGATAATTGTCTTCTTTGTTCCACAGATACTCTAGTGACTTTATCCTTAACTAGTTTACTAGTAGCAAACTGTTCTCCTAGAAAGAAATCCTCTTTATAAACTCTTTCTCCTTTACCCTGTATTGCCTTATTCATCCTAGCAACTTTCCTTAATGCTTTTCTCCTAACACCTTCATCTGAATCACTTCCACTATCAAATTCCTCATGATCAACCTCTTCTAACTCAAACACTTCATTCTCCTCTAACACATTCTCTTTACATCCTAACCATTCTACCCCAGGATCTGTGTGTCTCTTAAACTCAGCCATATCAACATCTACATCCTCTATCAAGTTCTCTTCATCCACAAAATAGTCACTGTCTTCACTATCTGAAACAGAGATCACTACCTGAACATCTCATAACCTGAACCATTCCTACTTGATGCCCTACTTTCCTTTCCTACTAGGACTTTGACGTTCTTTAGATTTATATAGGCAACTTTTTTAAGGACTCCCTTAACCACTCATCCTCACTTACATCAACCTCTGCCTTATTACCAGAACTACTATTAGGTTGAGTCACATCAATAATTGTAGCCAAAGGCTCTTGTGTTAAAACATGTTGCTTTTTAACAGTATGGTCAGTGTACAGTTCTATAACCTTAAACTTATCAACATACATTAGCATTTCATACACATCTTTATCAACAACTAATTCTACAAGACCATTTTCTAGCTCTGAGTTAGGTTTCTTATAATAATAGGCCATACAAGGATTTTCATACCCTAACTCTTGCAGCATACTAGTTACTTCCACTATAGAAAAAGTATCAGAATCAATATCATCAACCCAATTTACCTTACCACCCTTGTAACGAGTCATAGGAGGAGGTGTGAATGTACCTCCATGGTTAATCTTTAGACAAAATACACTTGAAAACTCTCCTGTTGATAAAAACAAAAAATTCAAAATTAGGGTTTCAAAATTAGATTATACTTAACCTAATTGATTGACAAAAACACTTACTATAATCTTCATATGGATTGGCTTCTTGTCCCTTTTTCCGAACCCTCCATTGACACAGCATTGGGGATGTAAGTGAGGATTCACACATTCAAACACTTACTGGACTTCTTCCTAATTGGATTGGGGATTTAGGGTTCTTGGGGGTGGTGGGGATACAAAATTGGGGATAAATTGTGTTACTGAAAAGTTTATATATATATGCCTAAAATGGGCGCCAACTATGAACAGACGAAAATACCCCCCCTCAAATGCCACGTATGCCAACTTAACGGGATTGACTAACAAAAGTTAGTCAGAGGGACTAAACCCGATACGGGTCAAAAGTTTGGGGACTGGATCCGTTAAAAAAGTTTCGGAGGGACTAAATCTGTTATACCCGACAAACATTAGGGACGAATTATGAAATTAACTCTTTAGTTTTTGTTATTAGTGTCTTGTAACGTTATAGTTTTGTCTCTTGTTGTTTTTTTTTAACATACTTTGTTTAGTTTTGTGTGATAGAATAAAGACTTATCTCTACTAGATATATAAAAAAATATAAAAAGATGATGCTTTTGTTTAAAAACTCTCAAAACGATAAATGTTGAATTCGTATTATGCTAATATGTCATTGTCCCATAAACTATACGAGTATTAGACAGCCATTTACTGATCTTAACATTGTTTCTAAAATTATTATTTTTTATATGAAAATACTTTTTTTTTCACAATTAATGTCGTTTTTAAAATTACTTAATTTTTGTCATAACTTAAATCCAATAATTTAGAGGCAATTTTTTTTACAACATACAACTTCTTCATCTAAACAACTGCTGAACAATTTAACATACCGTAGACTAGTTATCTGGAAATGACGTGTGAACGAAAGATAATACAGTTAGATTTTATCTATTGTCATTTGGCGTGTTCAACTATTGTAAAAGTGAATACACTAATCGGTGAAGTAAAAGTTGTAACCGAAATACATTTAAAGCTAGCCAATATTTTGTTATAAAACTTAGCAACCTAAAATTTAGTTTTTAATGTAGAGATTTGTAACAATGTGTGGTTTGAGGCCAACAGTTGCCGTTGTCGACGACCTTGTCGATACGTTGAAGCACTTCTCTTTGTTTACTGAAAGACTTGGTTGCATTCATTCTTCCATCTTCAAGAGCATCCATGGCAATATGGTATGTATATTTCAAAAACCGATTTCGTCTGAGAGTACATATATATACACAAAAATTTAGGGTTAGAATATAGCAAGTTTGTTGTATTAATGATTTTTATATGTCCTTTAGATTGTATGGTATGGAGCATGGATCAAGAGATCTCACGACGACAAAGAACTACTACGTGAAGCACTTGTAAGTTGAACAATAATAGATCTAAACTAGCAAAACAGCAAATTACGTAGAATAAGTTACTTATTTTTTTGTAGAAACAAAGAGAATACTGAACTTTGTATTACTTGATAAATTAGCATATACTATTAGACGATAAATAGGCGGCGGTAGGCATAGACGGAACTTGGGTGAACTTGTTGGGAGGCCCGCGTGCATTATTTGTTAATTTGAGATGGCGAAAGTTGTATTTCCTTTAAGCAAATATAAGTAAAACCTCGAAGTTTTAGAAGAGCCGTGGCCCAACCTCAAAGTTTTGGGAGGGCCTTGGCCCTCCCCGATCTCCATTAAGATCCGTCCATGGCGGTAGGGTTTCACAAGGTGGCCTAGAGAAGGCTGCGCGGCTCAACGTAGCCACTTAGGTATGAGGATCAAGACCGTTCCGATATCATGTTAAAAGATAAATGAACCCTCAAACTATATATAGAGTACACATATCCAGGGACGGAACCAGGGGGTGTCCGGGGGGTCCCGGGACCCCATGGAATTTTGCGGCGTAGTGTTAAATATTGTAAAATTTTACGAAGTAGTGTTAAATTTTTCCTAAGTTCACCTGGTCCCAAAAATTTGTCTTTCTCATTTCGTATAAATTTTCGTAAATGTACCTGGTTCAATTGTGTCCTGGTTCCGTCCCTGCACATATCATGAAACCCTAGTGATTCAAAACCGGACTTGGGTCGTATTTATCGTCCAATATATACAAGCGTTTATATAGATGTACAAAAGAAGCTCTAAATTGCTAATCGGGCTAAATGAGCCTAAAAAGCCCTTTATTAACTAAACAATTTTGAGTTTTGAGACTTCTTTTGTGTTTAAGCAAGATATTCTCGTTAGGAAAAATTCCAATATTCTCGTTGGGAAAAAATTCCAGTTTTTGTTATTTCATTTATATTCATGTCTTAAGACTTAATCTGTTGTCATTTTCCTGCTGTCAGCTTTCGGCATTGACCAATCTACAAAGCATGGCCGAGTTACTCGACCATAACTTCATGGCCGCCTACGGTGGTGAATCAAGGGACGGTTATACAGCCGCAAAGTTCTCAACCGGCGACACTGTTTGTTTTAGCTCATCCCATCTTTTGTCCAACACCAAAATGAACGAGCAAGACTTCATCTACACGTGCTATTCGTTATTTAGATCTTATTTTTATAAGACGGATGGGACTATTGCTGGCGTGTGCTTGAAGTGTGAATCTTCGCCTATCATGATCAACTTTTACGTGTGGAAGAATTTGCAATCGTGTTATTCGTTTGCACTAAAAGAAGACCGCCGTGAAGAGTTTTACAACTGTTTTGAAGATGCTACGGTTTTCATGAAGTACGACATGTTTAAAGTTGTGTATGTAAGTGCAGACGATGTATCGAGTTTCCAACACTTCCCTCCTCATAAATTGTTGGAAAGCCAAGTAACCGATGTTTTTGAGGAGTTTGAGCAATACGAGCATGCTAGTTAAGTAGGCCATTTTGTGTATTATTTTACGTTAATTAAGTATCGGCATAGTACGTTTGTAGTCCCAAATTCTATGAATTAGCTAGGCACGCATCAAAGCATCAAAACAACATCTTGTTTATTCAAATACTCTAAATTAAACACCGAAAAGTATATAGTATGTTGCATACCCAATGAATGTATCGATCATTAGTAAAGACTGAAACTACCTAGCTAGTAATCGCATAAGTTCGTTGGTAATTTTGTAAGAAATCAAATAAAATCTTCGACCTCCAAACAATTTTCAAGTTTTGACCAACACAGTCTATAAATAAATTCGATCCATGTTCTAACAAACATGTACCATATGTAAAACAACCCATGACTACTACACAAAGTTTTATAGGGTTGTAGTCGCTGCTCTATATAAAACGACTAGCTCCTCAATAGTTAAGGTTTAGAGTTAATTGCATAAATGGTCCCCGTGGTCTGTCGGGTTTAACGGAAATAATCCCTCATCTTTTTTTTTCCGGATCCTCTCCTCATGGTTTTGACCCGTATCGGGTTTGGTCCCTTGACCGATATTTCCGTCAGTTTGACCGTTAAATGAAGGATCATTTTCGTTAAACCCGACAGACCACATGGACCATTTAATCAATTAACTCAAATATTTATTTTTTTTCTCAAAATTTTGAAATACTCACAAAATTCGTAAAATTTGCTACATTTTAGGGAGAGGATCCGGGAAAAAAATGTATAAGGACTATTTTCGTTAAACCCGGCAGACCACAATAATCCGAAACAAATGTATAAGGACTATAACATAGACACCATTCACATTCTTTCTCCCTCGTAATAAATCTGTCATCATCACCACCAACCGCTAAACTAACCACCGACTTTTACATCTGGAAACCAAATCCGGTGAACCACAATAATCCGAAACAAAATCCGGTAGCCACCAAAATCTGAAGTATATTAAGAAATTCTGAAATCCATGTTGGTGGCTTTTGATTCAATGGTGTTTGGATGAGAGGTGTTTAGATGTGTCGTTTATTATGGGAGACGAATGGATCTCGTCTTATCCCAGACTACCACCACCGAAGCAACAAATTTTAAATCGGTGGTGTTTGGTTATCTATATGGTTAGAAAAAATAGGTAAAGATCACTCAGGGCTGGCTTTGAGGGTGTGCAAGGTGAGCGACCGCACAGGGCCCCAAAAATTTTAGGGGCACCAAAATTTATCCCGTTAACAATTATATGCATTATTTCTTAAAAACGATGACACTTTATATATAACGTTTCTTATCGCATGGCCTGTAATTTCGCTCAGGGCCTTTAAAATTTTCATAAATTTAGAGACGGCCCTGAGATCACTAGATGTTTGGTTATGTAAATTTGATACGGGTATGTTTGTAACGTAGCTGGTTCGCAAAGAGAAAAGAAAACAATGAAAAAGATTTTTTTTTCTTTTTAGTTTTGATGTTTGTGTCAAAATCTAGTTCTTAACGAGTGGTTGTTTTGATGTTTAAATAATGAGGATAATTTTTGTTAGTTTCATTCTAGTAGGTGGTGTGAGATTAAGATTGGAAAAGATGATGAAAAATAAAGTGTGGTGTTTTTGTTGATTGGTTGCCGGAAAAATGAGGAGGCGGTCAGAGGTTTCGGAAGTGACCGAAAATAAAAGATTGAAGAGATGAAAAAGTGACTGAAAATAAAAGATTGAAGATACAAAAGAAAAAAGACGTGGGATGTTTGGTTTGGTTTTAATAATAATAATAATAATAATAATAATAATAATAATAATAAGGGTATTTTTGTCTTTTTACTATATCAAATACGCATTTTAACAGTCAACTCACAGAATTTGTGGTCAATGGACTAAATTCGATACGGGTCAAAACAATAGGGAGAAGATATGAGAAAAAAAAGATTAGGGACTATTTTCGTGAAACTCGACAGATCACAGGGACCATTTCAAAGAGATTTTGGTGTTGTTTACTAAGAAAATGTACCAGAAAATAAAATTGTGTTGTGTATTGAGTGGAGAAATTTGGTAGGGTTAGTAAAAGAACCATATCAAATAATCATTTTCTCGTATGGTTCTAAACCGTATCGGAAAATATTTCATTTTATGGTACGGTTTCAAAACCGCACTAAATAGCAGTGTCGATAAAAGGCTTACAAAGCTGATTAATCACCGCCTAGGTGCTACTGGGCCACCAACCTTTTCGATTAGTGTAAATCGGTCAACGACGGTCAATGGAGGTCAAACTTGCCGGAAACTTACAAATCTTGCCAAAAATACCCTAAACTCACAGTAAACTTGTTTTAATCACTTACGGTGGCTGTTTATATCTATTTCAAGTTGTTTTTTAAGAAAAATCTTGCCGGGAAGTACCTAAAATACTCAATAGTTGCCAGAAATGTCAATTCGATTAATCACCGATTAATCTCGCCTACACCGATTACAAGCTACAAGAAGGTCGACCGCCCGAATACTGATTCGCGATTTTTTCAGGGCTTGACTTGAATCGAAAATATTATGTTTGACCTGAGCTTAGCGAACCCTAAAACAGGGAAGCTCGAGATCGGCTCAAGAAAGTTTAAATTCGGCTCAAGCTCAGCTCGAAAAACTCAATATATTCATAAATAAATATTTGCATATAAGCTCTTTAAATATACATCATAATATATCACTTAAAAAATTCGAAAAGCTAAACAATAACCGGAGTCGGGCCTATATAAACTCGAGCTCAACTCGTTAAACATTTAGAGATTATTTTATGAGCTAGAACTCAAGGCTCGTTAAAGCTCAACTAAAACAAGCTCGAGTTACTCGACAAAAACTTGACTCGTTAAACTTTTGAGACTAATAAGCCACATTTAAACTTTGGCAATACTAAAGGGGTCCAAATTTAACATTTTTCTGGTTCTTATGGATAAACCCCTTACAAAATCTTGAAACAAAAATCATGAAACATTAAAACAATAATGTCTTCATCAGTTGTTGTTCATCAACAATCAGTTAACTGCTTCATTAACAACTACCAGGTAGCTAACTCTAACTCATCCTCTTTAAATGCTCATCTATTAATATCTGTTATTAATGATTATTGTACTCTTTTTTTTGTTGGAATTGAAGCAACTGGGGAAGAAACTGAGTAATGGGTTGGCGGGAAAAAGGGTTAATTTGACAGAGAAATGTATTAAAAGAAGAAATGGGGGGATTGGAGTTAAAGCAAGAGGAGGAGGAGTGATGGATATGGTGGTGGCTGAGGAGAATAGTCATTCTGCCACGTCAGCTTTTCCATTTTTTCAAACTCAGTCTCAGCCTGAAGATACTCCTGCTTCTAAGGTTTGCTCTAATAATCTTGTTTAGTTTATGTTTCGCCAAAATAGCTGTAAAAAGTGTTTGTTAGGGTACCTCTGATTAAATTGTAATGTGTAAATTGAAGTAAAAGTAGCGTGTCCCTCCGCATTTGAGCTAGCTTTTTGGAGTGAGTTCTACGCCTAGCTTGTGTTTGATGCGACCTATTATAGGATAGGTTCGTATCAGACTGTCACACTAAATTGTGCGAGGTCTCAGAAGTGGCCACGCCAACCTTCTGAAAACGGAGGACTTTACCAGGTTTGAATATGTGTGGCCGTGGATTCAAACCCCGCGGATTAGTCGGCCAAAATGTCGGAAACCATGGTTACCCCCCAAAAATGCTTCGCGCCAAACATAGTCGCTGATTGTGTATTGATATAACAGTAAGGAACGTTTGTTTTAGCTTATTTCGGACTTATGCAGGGGCCGACCGGTAGTGTAAAATTTGGTCAGAATTCCCAATTTTTCTTAAATGCACCTTATCCAAAAAATTTGTGTTACGCTTCTTCTTTAGTTCCAGTGTAATGAATCGGATAACTTTTTGTTCTGGTTCACCCCTTGGCTTCTCAGCTTACTTTGTGCAGACCCATTTCTTGGTATGAGCTTATTGACTTCAAAACTGGAAAGTAAGGAAGGACACAAGACGTATCATAAGCCAAAAAATTGGCATATGAAATATAAGCCGAAAATAATTACCAGTTTCGGATAATCAGTATAGAGTAGCTTATTCTAAGTTGCTTACGTTATTATTTAGAAAAAAATTATAAGTAGGTAAAATAAGCAATCCCAGAGACCCTGTTACAGTATACTAATTTGGTGTCTACATTTGTGACATAGGAATGTTTGGTGTTGCATTTGTCTTTTAAAGTAGCAAATTGTAAGTAGTGTTTGACTATAGTGAAACTTGTTCGATTATTTACATGCCAGATAGATAGTTAAGAATTAACAGTAAAGTAGTTGCAACAGAACTGATTCTGATTATGCGATTATATAGGTGTTATTTGTCTTGTAAAGCATTAAATAACAACTTCCAACAACAAAAGTGTATCCAATGACCACATCACATAATCACTTATAAAACACAATGCCAAACACCCCTTTACGAATGTTACTTAAGTTTTTGGTGTCCATCTATTGGTTATTGTAAGACAATGAATCCATAATCACATGTTCTTAATGTAGAAATTGGTATTTTGTTTATATATTGATCAAATTATGTATATCTTTTATCAAACAGTTGGAGCTAGCGGATCCTGAGTTTTACAAAATGGGATTTGTAAGAAGTATGCGAGCTTATGGGGTGGAATTCAGGGAAGGTCCAAATGGGTTCGGAGTCTATGCGTCAAGAGACATTGAGCCTAGTCGTCGTGCCAAAGTGAGACATTTCGCATTTATTTTGTGCTCTTGTAACTCGTAACAATTCCCATGATTACATGCTAGTTATCTTTATCTCAACATCTTTATTAACATTCTTTGATAAATGGATAATTAGGTGGTCATGGAGATCCCTTTAGAGTTGATGCTAACTATAAGCCAAAACACCCCTTGGATGTTTTTCCCGGATATCATACCAGTTGGGCATCCAATTTTCGACATTATTAACTCAACAAATCCAGAGGTAGCTAACCTTCTTATTATTTTTTTCTAATGATGATAAGTAACTTGTGTACAAACTCCTTCATTCTTTTGTATGACCTTTTTTTACTCACTTGGTGATTTAAATTTTTTGCCAGACAGATTGGGACCTCAGAATGGCGTGTCTTCTTTTATATGCATTCGATCACGACAAGAATTTTTGGCAACTTTATGGTGATTTTTTACCTAGCGCTGAGGAGTGCACTAGTTTGCTTCTAGCTACAGAGGTTTGTACATAGTTAAAATGCTTCCAAACTATAATACGTGAAAGTGAAAGTAGTCAACTCTTTTATGCATCAGATTGATTTGATTTTTGAATTTGTTAAATGGATAAGACCATAATGTCAAAATGGTTTTCCATTTAACCGATCTGCTTTTAAACTCTAACCATATATATTTACAGTCTTGTTAAAATAAATCATATGTTTGTATCAGTCTCATAAGCTCGTTCCATGGGATACTGCAGGATGACCTGAAGGAGCTACACGATGAGAATCTTGCTTCAACTATGAGAAAAGAGAAAGCACGAGTCATGGAATTTTGGGAAAAGAATTGGGTATGTTTGAAGTCCTTTTTTTAACGGATCTATCTGTTGACTGGTTTCGTTGGATGTGGCAGTCTCGAACCTGTTTATTCAATGCATGAAACTTCATTTTTTGTGTTTTAAATTGTTTTTGGAAAAATTTAAAAGAGGGAACAATTGTGTTTCCGGGTCAACAGACCTGATCCCACTCAGTTTGATCCATACTTCAAAGTGACGTGCGAACTTCATATTTCATCACATCTCTCAGTGTTTATATCTAATAAGTAATCATATCCATTTGCATGTGTCCTCAGCACTCTGCAATGCCCCTGAAAGTAAAGCGGCTTGCTAGAGACCCAGAGAGATTTATTTGGGCAGTTAGTATGGCACAAACTAGACATATTAACTACCGAATAAGAGTCGGTTCATTAGTTCAAGATGCAAATATGTTTGCACCTTATGCAGGTAACTTTCTCCATATTATCTTATCATTAATCCAGAATGCAATTATCACGCTGTTACTAGTTATTAACCATTTATTTTTGCAGATATGCTGAACCATTCTTGTCAGCCAAATTGCTTTTTCCATTGGCGATTCAGAGACAGGATGTTTGAGGTGATGACAAATGCTGGACAAAGAATTAAAAAGGGGGAAGAGGTAAATTTTGATAATTGTTACTCAACAGTCATTTTTGTGCGTGTAACAGGCTCATGCTCATCTTTATCTTTGTCTTTTCAGATGACCGTCAATTATATGAGAGGTGAGAGGAACAATATGCTTATGCAAAGATATGGCCTTTCAACACCTTCGGTCAGTTCCTTTAATTTTCTTATAAACTAGTCCCATATTTAGCTAAAGTTCCTCCTTTTGTTTCCTTATGTAACTTACAAAACGCAATGAAATACAAAAGTGGATCCTGATTATATGATTGTTGTTCCATATATCCATTCTTTATTGGACATGTAGAGAGGAACTTATTATACTTTCGTAGGTTAGCAACTTTTTAGGTTATTTACTTTTTAAACGGGTTGATATGAGATATTGGGCTATGTTTTATCTCAAATGGGTTAAATGGATGAAATAGTTTTTCTTTATGCAAAAAATGAAATGGATCAATGAGAAGTCGCCTAGAAATTTATATCATAATGCGCACAACATCCTGTTTATTAAAAATTTAGAACTTTTTGAATAAAACTAGTGTTTTTAAGAAATGGATATCAAAGTGTTTGCGGTTCAAACCAACCTAAACTAAGATGACCCGCTTTGGCACATTACAGTTTCCACTTCTATTCGCACTTTTAAGTTCAAGCTTATGAGAGTTGATTCTTAACTTAACATTTTCCGACATTGTGTTGTTATATTTGCAGAATCCTTGGGACGTCATTCCATTTTCTGGAAAGGCAAAGATCCATTTAGATTCCTTCTTATCAGTTTTCAACATATCTGGCTCTCACGAAGATTATTACCATAATAGTAAGATCTCCAATACTAGCTTGTATTCATAATCTCATATCCATCCCATAATTTTTTTAATTGTTATATTACTTTGCAGCCAAATTAGCAAATGAGGGAGATAGTTTTGTGGACGGAGCAGTTTTAGCAGCTGCAAGAACATTGCCCACGTGGTCAGAAGGAGACATGCCTCCAGTCCCGAGCTTAGAAATTAAAGCTGTGAAAGTCCTGCAAGAAGAATGCCAACAAATTCTCGCGAAATTTAGCACCACTTCTAAGCAAGACCAGAACATACTAGGTAACATTTGCATTTATCAACTGTGTTATCTGTTTATGGTTGAATGGTTGATGGGAAAGGTTTTTAAATGGGTCAAAACGAGCTGGATTGACTCGCTAACATATTTATGTCCTTTTATGACTTCTATCACAATAATGATTCAGTCTGTTTTTATAAAATTATTTAGAAAATCATACAGTTTCTTAAATCAATTTCTAAATAGTTTTTGCTCCCCTTCCCCCACTAGATTCTTCGCCAGAAATGAGCTGGACCCGTGAAGCTGCAATCAAGTAAGTATCACAATATTCAATTTCTTGTCTATATTGCTAAATACCCGTAACGGTTACTCCTTTCTAACATAAAGATTATAGGTTCTACTCACCTAAAAATGCAAGTAAAAATCTTGCATGGACTAATTCTAACCAACATGCCTTAATGTTAACAAAACGATTCTTTATATTTGAACCCTATACTAGTTAACCTCTTCCTAGCTCAGATACCGGTTTCACCACATGAAAAGGGTCGGGGTTTTATCGACAAGTATTGGTTTTAACCGTGTGAAATGTAATGCAGGTATAGGTTGCACAGGAAGTTGTTTATTGAGAAGGTGATACAGGCATTGGATATATACCAAGATAAGATATTGTTTTAGTTAGGGTAGGTATTGCTATAGGCTGTGTAGGGCAGTATGGTTAAAGGGGTCCCTAGATTGTCCTTGTGTTGGTCCAAGGTACCAAATCTTTAGACATAGATGTCTCTCTCTCTTTTTTCCTTTTCCCTTTTTCTTTTGCTATGTCATTTTCTTTTCTCTCAAGTCTTAATTAATGTAATGGGCTTCTTATGGAAAATGCATGTTCTTAAGTGAGTATAAACTTTTAGACCAAGGTACCTTTTTTTTATTCTATTTTTGAGAATTGAATTTTGGAATTCCATAAAGTATTGGGTTTTCCATTATGAAACTATGGTTCAATGATATAGTGTTAGCTCAAATGGTTTTATTTTGCAACTAAATTTTCGGCGGATCGTTTCTATGTTTGAAAATTTGTGATGATTTAAAGTTTCTTGTGTAAACAATTTCTAAGTTCGGGTATATAACTATTACGTTATAGAAATAATTGACCGATAAACTTATATCTAACTTTGTGTCTAAAAGTATGTAATATTAGCTAATTGATATGTAAACAAGCAAAAGAACCCGCGCGTTGCGGCGGGACTAATTTTTTCCCGAATAATTTTTTTTTTACGTTTCGGGGGGTTTTTTTTGGGCTATGCGTTATGGCGGAGCTAATTTTTAATATTTTCTTTTTTTGTATGATTCGGGCAAAAAAAATTTTGCGTTGGGACGGGCTAATTTTTTCCTGAATATTTTCTTTTTTTGGGACGGTTTTGTAAATTTTTTTACGGGAATTTTTGTGTAAGAAAATCGTAAATAGTTAAAAGGTGAGGGTCCGTTTTCTATTTTTTTTTTTTTTTTTTACTTTGGGCCAGATTTTAGGTTATTTTTGGGGTTTTTTTTTGGCTAATTTTTTCCAGGATATTTCCTTTTTTTTTACGATTCGGGAAATTTTTTTTTGCGTTGGGACGGGTTAATTTTTTCCCGAATATTTTCTTTTTTTTTGGACGGTTCGATATCTTTTTTTGTGGGCCGATGAATGTAAAAAAATTGTGAACAATAAGAACTTGACGTGTTTTTTTTGTTAATTTTTTTACGGGATTTTTTTTGTAAGAAAATCGTAAATAGTTAAAAGTTGAGGGACCGTTTTGTATTTTTTTTTACTTTGAGCCACATTTTATGCGAATTTTAGGCTAGTTTGTCGGAACAAAATGTGTATATTTGGTAAAAAATTAAATTTATATGGTTATGAGTTGGCTTCATGTTTAAAGTGTTTTTTTTTTTTTGCTATTGAGTTTTTTTTAATATAATGGGTGTACGTTTGTGACAATAACGGTTATTTTATAAAAGGGGTTTATTAGGTAATCGCAATCATATTTCTGCGGGTTTAAATTTTTTTTTTTTTTTTTATTGAATAAATCGGAACTTTTGTTAATCTTTTTTTTAACTCCTTACTTTGTGCATACAAATTTAAAAAAAAAAAAAAAAAAATCCAAAATCGGGGAGCTCGTTACTGTAGCAAACGGCCCCAGTCAAAAACATTGCGTTTCTTGTAATAATTTTTTTTATATGGCCTTATGTGTTTGGGCCTCATGTTTAAAGTGTTGTATTTTTTTTGCTATATGGGTTTTTTTTAATATTATGGGTTGTACCTTTGTGACATATCGGTATATTAAAGTTATTAGGATCGAAAGATGTTTCCTGTGGGTATTTTTTTTATCTGGACCGAATAATAGAACTTTTGTAATATATATTTTTTTTAACTCCTACTTTGTGCATACAAATTTAAATAAAAAAAAACAAAATTGGGTGGGGCCAAATAGCCCCCCCCCACCCCAGCTGACACCCGTCTGCTTCTATGGCCCACCGACCTGCAGGCCCTCTCTACGGTCCCCAGCTCTCGTATACTTTTCTTTTTATCGGCTTATGTGTTGGGCCTCATGTTTAAAGTGTTGTATTTTTTTTGCTATATGGGTTTTTTTTTAATATAATGGGTTGTACCTTTGTGACCATATCGGTTATTTTAAAGTTATTAGGTATCGAAGATGTTTCCGCGGGTATTTTTTTTATCTGAATAAATCAGAACTTTTGTAATATTTTTTTTTTTAACTCCTACTTTGTGCATACAAATTAAAAAAAAAAAAAAAAAAAAAAACCCAAAATTGGGCTGGCCCAAAATAGGGCAGCCCGTTACTGTAGCAGCAGTGTCAAAACGCCGTCGTTTCCTTCACCTATTGTGTATATTAGTAATGCGTGAGATAATTTGTTAAAAGTTAAAACCATGGAAAACCGATACCAAGGTTTAAGCACAAAATCATACATCAGTTTAGGTTTTCCAGTTATTTTTCATTGTACATATGTTTAAAGGGCGTATTCATAGTAATATTTTTAAGAAAACGACCACTCATGTTCCCGATTGAACTCGTTTGTCCGATCCAGTTTTTAAACTATATGTATCAACATATAAATTGTATGAAGCTTTTTGCGTTTTATTAGTTTGTACAATATATATAATGACATGTACTTTTCATTTTAAAGGTGTTTTAACAATAACATTAATTAGTGTGTTTAATAGAATAAGGGGTGTTTTAATAATAATATTAAATGTGTTGATCAGTCAATAAGTGTGTGTTTATGCATTGGTTAATTGTACATATTGCATGAATATTTGTATTTTTAAATAATTAGGTGTTTTAATAAGTGTTAATTGTGTATTAAAAGTTGTACAATATGTTTCTTTGTCTGTATCTTATTTGCATTAAAGAGTGTATTTAATATATTATGTTTATTTGTTGTATGCATTAAAGCTTGTACACTATGCATGAAAACTTGGATTACTTAAAAAATAAATGATGAGAGAGATTCCAATTTGTTTTATAAGATAGTAAGATATTGCACAAACCAATAAACCACAAAAACAACAACTTAAGCAACACAACTATAAAGTATATATATACTCCTTATAAAGGAGATTTGAGATTTTCTTGAAAAGTTGAAAGTTAAAAAATGTACAATCCTTCAAAACTAAATGTACAAGCCTTGAAACTAAGAATCTTCACATTAAAATCGTCTAATTGAAATGCTTGAAACCGTTTAATTAAATGTGAGAAAATTTTAAAACCGTCTAATTGAATGCTAATTGAAATGCGTTTCTAATTGAAATGCTTGAAAGATGGAAATGAATGCTAATTTCATTCAATGCTAAAGTTCAAATTACTAACCCATGCCTATATAATAGGTGAATCATTCGTCATTCATCATTCAAGTAACAAAATAACAAAATAAGCTCGATAACAAAAAAACCATTCATGCTGAATAGAGAAGCAGAAACCATTGGTACATTTTGTTCCTATTATTGTGTTTGTTCTAATTTTGCTTGTATTTGTATGGAGTAGGAATCATTACTCCTATGATGTAGAAAATTATGCAGAAGCAATGGTACATTTTGTTTACTATTTGTCCTAATATATTATGCTTGTTCTAATATTGTGCTTTTCCTAATATTGTGTTTGTATTTGTATTTATGTAGACTCATCCCAAGCCTGCTCTACATCCTATTGATGTAGAAAATTATGATGCTTCTCCAAATATCATTCTCATCTCAAGTGATGATGAGAATGATGATGAAGATGAAGCTGAAAAAGATGTTGCTGCATCTTATAGAATAGAATGATAAATGAACATGTTTTATAAAAATGCTATGTAAACAAACTGGATCAAATAAATATACTTTTTGATTTAAATACAGTAATTGTTTTCATTAGATTAGCATTTATATAAGAAATGGTGCTTTAAAAGCTGTGTTGATCATATAATTAACTGAGCCAAATTTGTTCTCTAAGTTTCTACAAAATCATCTTAAGTTTAGCATTCAAATCACTTAATATTGGTAAGAGAAATCATAAATTCAATTTGAGAAAAGAAAGTCAAATCATCTTAAGTTTGTCATGTCTTGAATCTATATCTATCTATACTTCTATACTCCTTATAAAGGAGATTTACCCGTTTCTTGAATTTTCAACAATTGAAAGTTGAAAGTTGAAAATCTCTATTTTAGGCAAAAGTTGAAAAGTTGAAAGTTGAATGCATTAATCTCTCATAAATGTTTTTAACAACTTTAAAATATTAAGTAACAAGTTTAAATGCATTAAATGATAATATTTAATTCAGTCATGTAACCACACAATTATAGAGGCTAATTATGGAAGACATAAATGAGTCCATTAATCTCTCATAATTTCTTTTGACTAAGGTTTGAGTAAATTTCATATAAATAGGGATCACAATTGTATGAAAAAGCACATAGAAACATAAACACTTAGATCATAATATTTATCATCTTCATAGTATTAATCACATGTACAACTTGCTACATAAGGTAGATTGTGCATACTAGCTTCATGTCAGTTTCGATTTCCAATAGTCAAGGTAAATCTTGAACCATAACATGTATATTATCTTTGGAAGATTCGGGCAAAAAAAGAATATCTAATCAAACATTCGTGTTATTGATTCCATATGTTTTTTAATAACTGTTTATGCATTCAATTCGTGATGAGTTAACTAACTCCATGCATGCATGCATGGATAAATGTTGAAGAAGTCCCAAGAGTTGAAGCAAAACACACACCACGACTGTTGTTTTCCGCCTTCGGGTATATTCCAATTACACATGTTTTTGTTTTATTTTTGAATTGATGTATTAACTTTTGATCTTTTTTCAGTGACAGTTCTCTCTTTTTGAATAAGGGAACTCGATTGTACGATCTGCGTCAAAAAGCATAAATTTTGCAAAAAACTTAGAGAAATCAGAAATGACCTTACATCTATGCCCATGGTGTTCTTTTTTTTTTCTTTTTTTGTAAATGAGTTATTTTTAGTATAAATGGTGGTTAATGATTATGATCAATGATATTTATGATGGAGTTACAACTCTTATGAGAAATGTTATTTATTATGAAGTTACAATGCTATATACTTAGGTTAAAATGACAAAGTGACAAATTTTCGAGACCAGGATTGATCTTTATAGAATAAGATTCGTGCATCACAATAACCCCGACTACATTATAAAGAGTTTAGCACCCTTAAAATGTAAGAATGTTGAATGTTGAATCTAATTTAAGAAACTATGATACACAATGTTAAATAATAAATTCAGTGATCAATACCATTATAATATTGTTACAGCCCAATTAATTTATCATTGTAACAATCTCCAATAATTATTAAAAAGTGTAACTGCTAAAAATCATTACTATCGATAATGATTATTAAAAATGTGTAACCGCATCCACCATATAAATCCACACAAACCATTTCATATCTGGCACACACAAATGTTATTTTACAGCAACATCGCATATCGTTATACGAAATATTTACCACAATATCACATATCGTTAATTATATGCCGCTAGGTTTTACCGGTGCTATGCACGGGTACTCGTCTAGTTCTATTAAAATGTGTGACAAAAGTTGGTTAGTTTTGAAGAAGTTGATCACTCTTATTCAATCAACACATCAATTTAGATCTCAATCATTCTTTTTTCTTGACATATAATTACTTATGCTTTTACGTTGCGTTTCTGAGTTTTATTTTTTAAAGAAAAAGAAATAAGTGTGAAGAAAAGAAAATAAATTCGTGTTCTAGAATTTTTTTTTTAGAAAGAAGGGAAAAGAAGATGAAAGTAAGGGTATGTTTGGCAAAAATAGTTGTAGCAGTGGGTAGTAACTGTATTTTTTTATAAAAAACGTTTGGTAACGTAGTTGTGGTTGTTACTATAATGTGCAAAAGAGCTCCTGAATGCTCAAAGCTCCTAAATTTTACTTCATAGAGCTTTGAAAAACTAAATGAGCATTCAGAAAAAATAGACAAAGCTACATGTTGCTTGCCAAACGAACATTAAAATTCACAACGCTCAATGTTCACCGCTCACCGCTCTTAAATGCTCTTAAAAGCTCCTCACCAAACACATTGGCTAAATTTCTCTCAAAACTTTCTCCCCAAAAATGGGATGATTTGGAGAAAAGTTATATTAGAACGTTATTAATACATATAATTACTTAAATGACCTTATAAAAAATATAACTTTTACATAATCTTCTATATATAATTAAGGCTATAATTATGAAATCATCACATAGCAGTTTCTTTCTCTTCTAATTTAGGAACATGGTATAAAATTAAATTTCAATCATGGAAAAAGATCCTCTAAAGTTATGGTCAAACATGATTGATCATGTTAAGTTTATTGTGAGTGAAAAAAAATAAATGGGCCCATGATTTTTATTAAAAGAAAAAGTTTTATGCAATTAACTTATTTGTGATTGATGAACATGATGTATCATGTTTGACTCAACTTTAGAGGATTCTAATCCTTCAATCATCTTCTCTTCTTTTCTGCCCATCTTTAACTCTTCGCTTCTCTTCTTTCATTTCAAAAACTTAGAAACAAAGCATTAGGCCTCTTAATTATTTATCGGGGTTGGTTATAAGGACCCCATTTTAACAAGTATAACCTTTTATGTTTTTATGTTTTTTTTTTAATTTTTTTTTGGTAAAGGTGAAATTATATTACCAAATCTGAGATTTACAACTTAAGAAAGGAATTGGACAAACCCCAATCCTTTATTCAGAGAACAACATAATACATCAGACATCAAACTATGTCGGACAACAAGGACATACAACATCTCTAACAACAAGCTAGAACTAAAACAAAGAAGCATTAGTAATAACCTTCATCTAGTCTTTAACTTCTAGTCAGTGTGACTAAAGCAAAAAGCTAGGAAACCATGAAGAAACCCCTTACCTTGCTACATTTCTACCCTACAAACACCTTGCCTATGCTCAAACACTCTTAAGCATAGAGGCTCTTATAGGGGGCATCACAAGGATAAGGGTAAAACTCATGTTCACACTGAGATCCATCCTCAAGAGTTACTTCCATTTCTGGCATCACTCTTGGATGGGAGTTGCTCAGGGATACATCCCACTTAGCTACATTTCCCTAACTGCTGCTAAACCAGACATCCAAACACACCTTAAGGATGAACTTTTTAGACCAGCGGTCAAGGCATCACTAGTTGGCACTCCACCATAGCAGGTAACCTTCCTTACGACATTAGGTAAAGCCTTTGACTTTTAGTTTACGTAGCACACTAGGTAATGCTATTCCATTAGCCAGTAGGATTAAAACAGGAAGAAATGTTCCTAATGTCAATATATTAGGCCATCTGCATAACTCTAGCTGATTGTTATCATGACATACAAACCATGTTCAGCACACCTTATACTTGGTAGCAGTCTACACTAAAGATCCCACACCACATTCATTTGTAATAGACAATTTTGTCCAAAAACTGCAACATCAGATAATTCCAAACACTCAAAGAAATTGCAAGCTGACTTTTCCTTCCTAAATCAGAAAGCTCACTGCAACTCCTTTTTCATCTTACAATAAAGACCAGCCATATAATTAATCATCTAGCTCACCATGGCCCTTTATCACATTCATATGTACTTTCCACTTCTTGCTTACTTCCTCAATCTGCCTTGTTCTTTTAACAATTAGACTAACTAGTTTTATTCTCAAATGTAATGTAATCTCCTCAATCAAGGCTTTGCTGCATCTTTTTTCTCTAGTGAACTACCTCTTGTTCCTTTCACACCAAATGGAATATACACAGGCAGCTAGAGTAAATCTCCTTAAGAGGCTTTTAATTGATCTGTTATACTTTTCTGCAGTCATAAAGGTCATAATATCATCCTATTTGTCAGGTAATCTAGTCAGTTCAGCCTTCTTTTTCATTTCACCCCACACAGTTTTTGAGTAGCAGCACTCAAAGAATAGGTGGTTATTGGAGTCAGGGCATGACCCACAGAGTGTGCAAGCCATTTGTTTCTCAGGGTACCACTTTTGCAATCTTTCTTGAGTAGACAGTCTACCTAGAATAGCAATCCTCATTATGAAGGAGTGTTTGGGAGTACAATTTGATAACTATATAAACTTATGCCAATCAACTTTTGTAGCTTCATTTCTCCAATCTCTCCAAACTTTATTAGTGGAGTAGTTGACAACCTTCTAATCTTTTGTATACCATAAGTACGTATCCTGTTTCTTTTCATCAAATTCAGGAACAGGAATAGTAGCAATGTTTTGGTAAGCATTATTCCACTCCTTAGGCCACCTCCACTTTCCATCATTAACCATTTCTTTGAGCTTCATCTTTGTATCTAATCCAACATTTCTAATCACCTCAAGGGGAATAAATTTAGTAATTGGATCAGGTCCCCACCATTTATCATGCCACAGGAAGACACTAGCCCCGTCACCTATTTTGCTAACAATGTGATTCCTCATCTTGTCCCTTAGGCTAAGAATCTGTTTCCACCCATGACTAGCATTCTTATCACAGTCAATTGTCCAAATACTCTCACCTCTAATTCTATTCATACTGATTCACTTCACCCATAAAGATTCTTTCAAAGTAGCAACATTCCAAAGATTTTTTGTCATGAGGACTTCATTCCACACCTATAGGCTTTTAATACCTAGACCCCTTTCATCTTTTGGCCTGCAAATCTGTTTCCATGCTACTTTAGCCTTGCCCTTAGATAATGCTCCTTGACACCATAGGAAGCCTTTAAGGAGTTTATCAATTTCCTTAACTACACTCTTAGGCAGGATAAACACTGACGCCCAATAAACTTGCATTGAGGAGAGAATAGATGCTATCAACTGCAGCCTACCAGCATAGGATAGAAGCTTGTTCTTCCGGTTGTTGACCTTTGCTTTGACTTTATCAATCAAGCATTTGCAATCAGTATAGGTGAGGCTTTTTGTAATTAAAGGAACTCCCAAATAGCTTACCGGAAGGCTTTCTATTTTGAAAGGTAGAATGGACAATATCTATACCAAAAAAAATTATTTTAATTTTTATTTATATTATAAAACAGACGAAAAATACGAAACAAAAAAATATAAAATTTAACAAATTAAAAATATTAATCTTACAAAAATTACGGAACAAACTCCGATAAAAACTATAAAAAAGGAAAAGATGGAACGTGAAAGGTGAACATGTAAGCTAGGGGGGTAACGAAATAGCGTGAGTAGACGACGACTCATGCCAACGCAACTCTGCACCAAAACAAACAAACACACACAATTTTCATTTTTCAAATTTCCAATTTTTTTTTTACCAAAAAATAAAAATAATGAAATAGGGTTAAAAATCTTCATCTCCCGCCGCTTCTTCCCCTTCATCCTCCACACGCCGCCGATCATCCATCTTCCGGTCATCCGAAACCGTCATCATCAGGTCTGCGTTTCGTTAGTTAGTTATTAGTAGTTGACTATTTTCAACTGTTATTTAATGAATTTAAATATAAATAATTAAATATTTATAAATAGAATATAGAGAGAAACTAACTGCTTCCACGCATTTATTATCTGTCTGTCTTTCTCCGCTTTTGTCCCCGTCAATACTTCCACTTTTTCCTCTTTTTTCATTTTCCCTCTTACACACACACTAAACACACACTTAACCCTAATTTACCTGATTCACTTGCAATTAATACTTTTATTTTTGTTGTTTAGTGTTACGTTTACGTCATTTGCTCAGGTATTATTATTATTATTATTATTTCCCTATTTTGTGTATTGTTGTTTCAGGCGTATTAGTTTAGGTGCGGCGTGTCCGTTTATGACGGTACATTTAGGAATGAATCAGAACTTCTAAGTGATTTGCCGAATTTGTTAACTGATACGATTTAGACTATAGCTTTTAGGTGGAGTTATTGACGGAGTGTAAGAAGGCGCCTATTAGCCGTTTTAGGTAGTTTGTGATTATGACGGATACTGCTACAAGGAAAGTAGTTTGGAACTGTTAGTGTTTAGCTGCCATCATTGACTTTGAGTTATGTCGTTGTTGTGTATTTGATTCATAAATACGTTTAGTAATGTAAAGTATGTACAGCATAAGAACACCGAGAGCTAAGTATGACCAATAAGGCCAACTTTCGTGAATATTTGACTAGTAGTGTAGCTAATTTTCTAGTTTGTTATTTGCTTGTTTTGTAATCCATTGTTTTGGGTAATATGCATTACCACCCAAGGGTATCTGTATGTTTAAGCTTTTGTTGATTGATATAGTGTTTCGAATGATTTCCTAATTTGTGAGAGCATCTGAACTAGGTCAACCATATGTACTTAATAGCTGATAATATTACATCAGCGAGTTCTTTTGTTCTATACTGTGCCTTACTTAAACTACTTGTATATGGATGCCACACGGAAGCCTGGCTGGTTCAACTTCTCTTTTACACATTTTTTTTTTGTTGCCAAAGTCATACATCTCTATGTATCTGGTGTTGTTTATACTTCATACATCAAGTCTTTTCAGATCGGCAGCAACTTATGGTCTAGGCAATATCTTTCTGTATATGTCGCCTTTACTAGCTGCCAAGTGCTAAAAACTGTTTTAACAATGTCACCAGCATTTACTTGAATGTATGCACAAATCCTAGTGTAACAAAAAATAGAGGTAGACAATATTGTACAGTTTTCAAATTGTGTTGGGGACTAGATTCTATGTAATGGTTAGATCATTTTCGACAAAAACCATGCATTGACGATAATAATTCTAAGTTAGCGTAGATTTGTACTCAGTCTTTGTACTTTATATGCGCGTGCTTTTGATGTCAATTGTACTGACATTACGATGCAACAGCAATATAGGTTATATCTGGATGAACGAACGTTTTTATGCATCACGTGTGTAACACTTGAAGATGAAACCAAATAGCAATGAGATGTTGGGTGGACAGAGGGGGAAACAGTTTCAGGGTCAAGGGCCAAATTGGATTCTCATAGCAGGTGGTGCTTTATTAAGTACACTATCAGTTCGTCTTGGTTACAGGCTCAAACAGGTGCTAGACTCGAAGCAGCCACAAAATGCTACCAATGGTTTAAAAGGTATTTTCAGCTGCGAAGTTACACTTTTGGTCGACTGATGACCTGTTCTTCTTAAAGCTATTTTTTCAGTTTTACCAGTTGGAGATAAAGCATAACTCAAGCAGAGTATCTGCCTCTTCTAGCTTTTACCTTGCACTCTTTTAATTGTCAGTATGTTTAAAATGCAGAAAATGGGAAACACGCTGCCAGAAAAAGGGCAGGAAATTGTCGCTCACATTCTTCAAACATGTATTGTTTTGAACAGGATGATGGTTGCTTCAATTGCATTTCAGGTATGAAATTGTGTTGGACCATTTAGCTTGCACCATCAAGTTTAATTGATCATTTGTTTAACTTTGATATTAAAGCTAATTTATTGCAATGTCTAATACTTATTTAATAGGTTTTACCTATCTATTAGCTAGTGAAATATTGTCTGATACATACTTATGGAGCACGGGAGTTTGTGGGTCTCATTTGACTTTATGTAGTGTATTCAAGTAATCTGCATGCCATCTGAATATGATTTTCATATCATTTAATACATAACACCCTGCTAATATCATGTTTCACTCATTGTCCCAATGTATTATTAATCTTATAATAGTGTTTTTCAGTACAAATGGGCATAATAGTTATGCACATAGGCTTGCTTATAGGTAACTAGTGGCATTTATAAAGTTTAAATTTGGATTTAAACATCTTAATCTAGTTCTACCCTTGTACGTAGAAGAAGAATTGCGTGAGGATTTAGTCTTGTATTGATCAACTGATCCGTGACTGATGACAACATTTGCATATTAGTCTTGCAGGAAAGCATCATCCTGCACTTTTCATTTAAATATTGGACCATTATACCTTATAATAATTGAAAGGATAAGGATTCTCTAAAGTTAATATAAACATGATAGGTCATGTTCTCTCACAAACATAAGAAAAACCGGGTCCCGCAAGAGACCCCACAGTTTTGTTTGTGAGGCAACATGACCGGTAATGTTCATGTTAACTTAATCTCTAATTGAAATATCATGGTATTGTGGCTGAAGATATATTATCGAAATTGTATTATGTCATCACTGTTTCTTTTTAATTTTGGTAAACAGGAATGGAAGGTGAGGCAGAGACAAAGGCACAGCACAACGGTCAGTTGCATACGGAACCAGAGATAGGACTTCCTTTAGTGACAGTCTCAGCTCCTGTATACAACAAAGAGAATGGTGTGATG